>CAWVOJ010000015.1:2861997-3086891 GCA_963930925.1 Coccomyxa viridis | reverse complement strand
AAAACCTAAAACCTAAACCCTAAACCCTAAACCCTAAACCCTAAAAACCTAAACCCTAAACCCTAAACCCTAAAACCCTAAACACTGACAGTCTTGTGTAATGCATACCAGCAGCTCAAAACTTGCTGGAGTAGCTTCTTGGAAGGCCTACTGCCTTATGCAATGCTCATGTTGCCAATATAAGACACATAAGAATACTTCAGAACATCCTAAGTTAGGCAAGGTGGGACACAACCTCACAGAGGCACCACCATTACGTCACGATATGCTAGCTATGGATTTAGTGTGTGAGAGATGAGCGGTCTCATATAAAAGCCGTCAACTATACAGTGAAGTCAGCCAAAGTCAAGCTTTGACCACGAGATTTGGCACATGTAACATGTATGACGTCTCGGCGTGTTTGCCCTCTGTTTCCAATTGCAAGCAGCCAGCACACTGGTCCAAAACAGGCTATTATGGTGCTACAGGGGGCCAGATCAGGCTGCCGACTTCTGTCATGGGCCAAGCTTATAGAGGACATCAATACGAGCCCACAGCAGAAAGAATGGAGTGAATTGATGACCTGAAGGCCATACTACGTCTATGTCTTCTGATATGTACATGTAACCAACATCTCCTATAGTGACATTTTCCTGGACCATCTGAAGGGCCGTGATGGCTATCACTGCTGGGTCGGATGATGGCGTTCTACCAACATTTGCCTACACCGTTGCTGTGATGGCACATGTACGCAGATGGCGACCAGCATGATGTTGGGCTTCATGTACATGTGACAACCGCCACTCAAGGCCTTCATATGGTCGCAAGAGATGCTTGACATGATGTTGGGCTGTCTTTACACATAACGGGCATCACTCACAGCCTTCTTATGTTGCCACATGACTATTGACATGTGATGGACGTTCCGTTCATCCTAGGAGCCTCACCCATGGCCTACCTAAATAGCTGAGCAGTGTTGTCCTGATTCGATCACGTTTAGAGAAGCTAGATGCCAACGTGGCTTGTGCATCTGAAATCTCTTCTGACAACAGTGGCCTGCATTACCTCTCTAGCACTTCCCGTTTGCTGACAAAGCACTTGTGTGCTTTCTAACGGTCCGACCAATACATCAGCAAGCGCTTCGCCTGCCTTTTAGCGCAAGGGCGAGGTCACCATATCAAGGGTGCTGCTCTGGAAAGACGTCTCTTGACTATGCTGTGTATGTGCAGGTCAGCGGCACTGTACACGCTTGCACGACCGAAACGTAATAGTCTTTCACAGGTGAGCACGAGGCAGCGTTCGAATGGAAGGAGTCAACGGTCCTGGAATATTCCGCAGACCTGTTGACTTTTGCACACGCGGGCTCTAGCACGACACGCTCCAGTCCTAATCCATTATTCATACCTGCAGGTTCGGCGTTCCCCCTGAGTGAAGCAGCGGGTGCAGCGCTGCAATGCAGCAGTGTCAGGGATGACATGGCAACCTTTAAAGCACCTTATAGCATGGAGCCTTGCAGATGTCCAGTGGCTGGCTGTGTTCCGGCAACGTCATAGAGCAACGAAATTTAAGAGAGCCTTTTAAAAGAACTATGAGCACATTCCTGGGCCTAGTGAGAGACCATGACAATAGCATGGCATGTTTAAGTGCCCTGCTGCACCTATTGGCTGTGCGCGCGCTGTGACTTGGTCTGTGAAAGAGCATCCACCATGTTGGGTTGGTTTGAGAACTGTGCAGTCACCAGGAAGCAGTGTAAAGGAGCTTAAAGCCATGGTCGATATCGCCAACACAATCCACTGAGCTGCCCACCACAATGCATCCTTGCACTGCTGCTCAGTATGATGGAGCCTTATGATGCCCATAATCAAGCCGAACACCTGCTGTACATATTCATGCTACCATGTGGCCATCATGTGATGGCAACATATGGCGGTCAGCATATGAGGAACTTCTGTTGATCTGCATAGACCATCATGAGAATGCCCATCAGATCATACCATGACATGAAGGCTGCCCTGATGGGCACCTCCAGGCCTCCAGATGTTGGGCCCTTGATGGACTCTCTAGAATATAGACGTAGCACAAGCCGCAGCCTTATAAAACACGTTTGCGGCCATACCTTTGCACCTAAGAAGTCAATTGAGACACTCTCAGCTGTCCCAGGTCGCTTTGGCTTTTGAAATCATGTGACCTCGAAAACTTGAAATATAGACCCCAAAACAGACTCCACCTTGATGCTATGGCAGGGCGGTGAAGTCTGGCACAGCCCAAAACGTGGTAAGTCAAGTTAGCTCTACAATTCTTGGCTTCTAAGTGATATGAAGCCACGCACAGGCTTGTATTGCCGTTGGCTAACTTAAATGCCCATCACGGCTGTGCACAACTAGGTCTAAGTCTGCTAGGTAGCAGAGCTATTGCAAAGTGGTGGTCAAGTGACTCAGTGAGACTCGGTCCTTGACTTGACACTGAGTGCCAACTCAGCCATGTGCTCAAGGGTGCTTGCGTGACATGTTGTGGCCAGTACAAGCTCTTGGGTACTTTATGTCATGGCCGAAATCAGAGCAAGTGCAGCCTTGGTGCCGGCGTGCTAGGCCAGACATTATTTAAGTTGCGACCTAAAGTATGACGGGCACCGGGTGATCATTGTGAACGTTCATAACATTGAAAGGTGGGCTTGACCTCCGTGATTACAACTGTACCAATGAATGATTCGCCAGTTCGACATAAGGGTTGTTGAATAGCAGACGCATTGTCTCTCTTTCGCACCTCAACGAAGTTCCAGGCTCACATCATGTCATGATGTGATGGGTCAAGATGAGAAATACACCTCACTAACAATTCCCATGAGAACCAAGTAGAGGAGTCTTTAAAACTCCATCGCTGTAATTGAAACAGGTGGCAACATAATTGTCAAAGTTGCATTGGCTATTGCGGCCAGTGTGTTAGGCACCTGTTTCAGAGTTGGCTTTGTATCGGTGTAATTTGTCCCGGTGAGCTGCCAAATCGTCTTGACGCTCTCAGAAACTGAACAAGCGCTTATCAACACAGTTTGTTGAGTTGGGGTAAAATCCTTGTTAAGTAAGAGTAACACCCATGAACTGCCCACTTGCCTCACTGCCCACACTCGCACTCGTTGGGAAGACCCGACCGACATGATTGTGCCAGTCCTGAAATACTTACCGAACAACGCCAAGCCTTTGCCAATGGAGGTCAAGGAGTTGTCGTCCTGCATGCAAACTGGAGGAATGTTGTCCGCAACCCTCTTTGATGTAGTCAACAGGGCAAACTGAGACACAAAGTGCATTGAGTCAAAATGTGATGCATGCAATGTCCAAAGGTTGAGAGAGCCTCAAGCCCTACAAACTCTTACCCAGAGAGCGTCAGCAACAGAGCCTTGATTATTTGATGGGGAGAAGCCACCAAATCGCCATCTGGTCGTCCAAAAGTGAGCGACGTCAACACGTGGATGTGTAAGGGTGTTTGCCATGACATCAAATGCCACAAGAGCGTGCCCTAGATCTGCTTGACCGTTCTGCCACCTGCACATGTGAGGTCCACAGTCATGTAAAGCAGCACGTCTGCGCTGCAAGCAGGAGATGCAAAGGTCTCTGGTATACTCTCTAGATAATAAGCATCCTGATCTCTGCAACAAGCAGCAAGCAGCCCCATTCCTGGAACACACAATTTGATGTGCAAAGACCTGAAATCTGAGATCTAGAGGTATATGTATTGTCAGCAACTTGTTGGGCAAAATGGAACCCACTTGTTGCGCCAGTCAACGACGCCTGTCTCGGTAACAGCAATACGTATGCGGTTTCGGTCTTCTGGTGCTGCAAAGATGTTGATGGCAAGATCAGCCTCGATCACTCCTTGCTGCAAGTCACAAAAAAATCGTCAAGTCTGTGGCGTATTGTCTTTTCCTGTTGCACAGGCCCACTCATTACGTTGTTTATCCATTTGGGTGGGATGGCAAACCTGAAAGTTTGGAGCGTTGCCAGCTACATAGTCCAAATAGTCCCAGCCATTCACAGGGTATGGGTGTGTAGCAACAAAATCGACAACAGAACTGGCCGCACCCAGCACCTGCAACAGCACAGATGCATCTTTCACAACTGGCGGGTTTATTAAGCGTCTTCATCACATTGGCACCATGTACCTTTAAGGACTTCGATCTCATGGAGCTTTGGCCACCTAGCAGTTAGACTTGACGCAGTGGTGAGTGTACCTGGGGCCACCATGCAACACCCTGATCCTTGTCGCCGACCTCTGCCCGCCCTGCAGGGCCGTTGGCCCCGAGCAGGGCTCCCGGGTGGGCAGCCTTGATGGCGGGCGCCCAGTCCAGCAGGGCCCAAGCGTACTGGGCGGCATTGTTGGTTTTCCAGCTCTCATTGCTGAACTCAAAGCGGCGGGCCTACAGAAGGGGGCACAGCACGTCTGACGGCATATGGATTTGCTTGTGCATCTGGACTTGGCATCTCTGGATACAAAGTACGAACTTCCTGGTCCATCGTTCAGCACAGCGCTCAGTCTTAAGAGTTGTGTCCTTGCATGTATGCCAAAAGGACATCCACCCGGCAAGAACTATGTGAATATTACTACTATTCACATAAACTTGGAAGCAGGCGGAGCGCACTGTGTAGTTCTTCTGAACGATGTACTGCGCCCAAGCAACGGCTGCCTGCTTGAGCTGGGCATATCCCCAATCAGGGCTGGCCCTTGGTCCTCCAATGTTGACACTGTCGTGATTGAGCACCAAGTAAGGGTCGGTGATGTTCAGAGCTCTGCAGATGTCCATCAGCTGGTCGAAGTTCATGACAGAGGACTGGAAGCTCCCACGGAAGCGGTCATAGAAGAGCCAATCCCCGCCAGGGAACCCAGACCCTGTGGTCAAGATCGGCTGTGGCTTGGTCTCTACTGTGTATGGAGGGGGAGCCCACTCATAGCTGTTGGCTTCCTCACCCCCCGGATAGCGCAGTGAGCTTATCCCCATTGCCTGCCACAAGCAATATCATGTCAGAATGGAGGCACATGCCAGTCACAGGGACAGGCATGCCTTTGAAGCCATGGGTGCTGCCCATATAAACATCGACCTAGCAGCAGGCGGCTCCACGATGTGCGCAAGCACTTATCATGTACACTAGCTTCCCCCTGATAATATTTACATCCTCTTGTGTGTAGGATGTGCGCACCTTCATGGACTCCAGGAATGTGGGCCCGCCTGCCGAGCGCCACTCAGGGCTGATGTCCATGAGGTAATTGGTATTGATGCCCACGCCTCCCTGGGGCAGATCACGCCAGGAGACCGAGCAATCCAGAGGCAGGGGCCCACTGCTGAGAGGGCCAAACCGCAAGCTGCTGACCTGCACCATGCGCCTTCCTGCTTGTACCCAGTCTGCTTGTTCAGAAAGCTTCACGGTATGCAAAGCAAAGAATTCCAACACAACCTCATGTTTTGTGCTGATTTGCCGCTTTTATGCACACTGACTCAAGGCTGAGCAGTCGCAGAGGGAAACCATCAGTCCAGCTCATGACACAGTCTGCATAGATTGCACTCAGGGTGTTGCGGGAGCAGGGAGCAACACCTGCAATGAGCTGCCATCCCAAATACCAACCCACAGAGCGGCAAAGTAAGAGCCAGGAGGGGCAACAAGGGTCCCTCTCTGCACTCCGCCGCCATCCGAGGACAATCTGATTCCCTGAGCTGAGAGCTTTTGAGCGGAGCCTGAGAAGAAGGTTGCGCCTGCCAGGCCGCTGCCGCTGTCGATGGCAAAACGTGCCTCCACAATGTACGCTGTCAAGGGCACAATCTGCACTAGCCCAGCTCGTGAGACAAGTGCTAAACGGTTCAGCCATCAGCTTAACTGTTGCAGCACACACACAGAGTGAAGGACCGGCCTTCCAAGAAAGGCGAGCCAAAAAGCTCTTGCCTGGTCCCACAGAGCTTGCCAGATGTATGATCCGCGGCCAAGCTTTACATTTGCATTGCCGGTGCCGCTGCTGAAGGCTGACACCATGGCATCACCCTCCACAACCCAGAATGCTGTGCCTTGTTGGAACAAGGGATCCTGCGCCAGGATCTGTCAGGTGAATTGTCTCTGGTGGTTAGCATGAGAATTCGATACTTACAGAGCACAATTGCAGCGGCTGTGGCATGTCCAGCCACCGTGTTGGGTCAGATGGCCATTCGCGTATGCAGTAGCATCAAGGCCTACCTGAGCAATATGTGTGAACTCCGCTGCGCCATTCTGCTCAGCACTGGCGCCAGCAGGCAAATGGATGCTCACACCCAAGCTTGCCTCTGAAACCTGTCCTGGCTGAAAAGGAGCTGGGACTCCTATATCATGCTTTTTCGGCACAGCCTGTGGCACAATGTCAACATTGCAGGTTCCTTCACAAGTGCGCCTCTGTTTGTGCCTGGCCACGATCCAGAAACATGCGCAAGCCCTATGTAAAAGGCGTATCCAGTGATGTGTCTCACTCAATGGACTTCTGGGAGGCACACCTGGCCGGCTGTGACGGTAATAGGAATGGATGTGGAACTCGAAAAGTTGCCATCGCCCTCAAATGTGGCTGTCAGATTGTGATCTCCAGCAGACAGTGTAACCAGCAGGAAGCCTGCAATAGGCATTCATATCAGGTATAGACATATAGCAGCACGCCGTACAGCTGCGGCTTTGAGAGGTGATTGCTCCGTCAGTGTCACGGACGCCGTTGTGTCATGGCATACCTGCACATGCTCCAAGAAGTGACGAGCCGTTCACGGGCAATAGCTTGGAGGTACCAAGCCGGTTGCCCTGGTCAGAGACCCTGACGGTGCCAGCGCTGGAAAGCTCGGCAGCAGTGCCAGTCCCGTCAGTGAAGACAACAACAGAGATCTCCGCAAAGCTTGTATTGGTGTCCCCAGTGCTGGGTGCGAGGACAACAAATACTGACGTCTTCGTGGAGACCTGTGCAGGCACTGAGGATGATCAAGCGGGATGCGACTGTCAAAGACAGCGCAGATCTATGGTCTTGTCCATTGAACAGCTGCCACACTATTTTTTAGACATTAATCATACTTGAGTGCAGTGAGTTTGGCGTACTTTTGCCAGTCCCGGGTGTATCAGTGCAAGGGCTCCAAGAACGAAGATGAAGCCTAATGCGGGCCTTCGTAAGATCATTCAAACGCCTAGAGTAATGTTTGGCGCTGCATGGATGTGATAGCATGAAATTGTGAGGTGCTTGGAAGCTCTGTGGAGCCAGCCTGTAAGTTACAGATTCACGACAGTCACATGACGTGCACGTGAGCACATGCGCCTGCAGCCTGAACTGGCTCAAGCCGCCGCTCCAGCTGCACAATGGCAGCAAGCCCACACTGGCCCATACACATGCTCCAGCGCTGTGGAGAATCAGCGTATAGTCAATGGTATTGTGAGCGCGAGGGGCGGCGGCCAACATGAAGGTAGGAATGGGAGCACTGTCTGTCCTGGGCAGCCTGCGATGCTCCATTTTCTCAGACACCTGAGATCAGCAGAGTGGCACTTTGGCCGCTTGCGCCAGCACATTGAGCTTGTGACTATACGTAATCCCATGTCCGCAGACAAGCTTGCGCTGACCCAGGCTGATGCAGATTCAGTCCAGCGGTAAAGCATAGGAGCTCTGACTGACGGATGTATCTGCTTGCAGCTCAACATAGCGTACCCTCCGAAGGGTACACAAAAGAAGTTGGAGATCGACGAGGACAACAAGCTGTGAGTTCTTGCTAGTGTAGACTGACCTCTGTTTCATCCCTGATGTGTCCAGTGCCCGTTAAGTGATTGTGCGTGGTCCTCTCCTTAACTCAGAAAGTCTTCTTAACTGAAAGGGTGGTGCTGTCTTTCGCAGGAGGGTGTTTTTTGACAAGAGGCTTGCTCAGGAGGTTGAGGGAGATGCACTTGGCGATGTGAGATCCTTGCTGCTATGCTTGTTTGCATGTGGGCACTCTGTGTATGTCTGTTGCATGCCTTTCCCACTTATATACGTCCTGTTGTGCGACAGTTGGGCTGATGCTGCTCCGCCGAGAAACTCTTTGACAACTGTACGCTGATCTGCAGGAGTACAAGGGGTACATCTTTAAGATCATGGGTGGTCAGGACAAGCAGGGCTTCGGCATGAAGCAGGGTGTGCTCACACCCGGCCGCGTCGCGCTGCTGATGACGCCTGGCGACTCCTGCTTCCGCGGATTTGGGCGCCGCAATGGCGAACGCCGCAGGAAAAGCGTCCGCGGATGCATTGTGTCCCAGGACCTGTCAGTGCTCAACCTGGCCATTGTAAAGAAGGGTGAGGCCCAGATACTCCCTGTATTTGGAGGGTGGTGTGCACACAAGTCCCAAACTATAGACCCGCTGCTGCAAATTCCTGAAGCGCACTATGTAGATTGGCATGACCGTTGAAACTGGCATTACAGTCAGCATTGCTGCACCAACATGGCCTGGCGTGCTGTAAGACTGCATCAGCTGCACTGCATAAGCCTGGTCGATGCCTGATTGGCAGAGAGTGATTTGCATCCCGTCTGCAGGAGCGGGCGAGATCCCCGGGCTCACCGACACAGACAAGCCGCGCATGCGTGGGCCCAAGCGCGCATCCAAGATCCGCAAGCTCTTCAACCTGAGCAAGGACGATGATGTGCGCAAGTATGTCAACACATACAGGACCGTGAAGGAGAAGGACGGCAAGAAGCACAGCAAGGCGCCCAAGATCCAGCGCCTGGTCACGCCGCTGACCCTGCAGCGCAAGAGGCATCGCCGCGCCATCAAGCGCGAGCGCATCAACAAGGTGAACATGCGATGGCAAACTTGTGCCTGCCAACGCTGCCATGTTTGCTTGTGCGCTTTCACCACCGTACAGCGGCACACTATGCGCACATCGTGACACCTATGAGGGCTGGGGCTGAGATTATTCCTGCTCCTGTACAGAGCAAGGCAGAGGAGCAGGCCTACCACAAGCTCATCGTGACACGGCTGAAGGAGCAGAGAGAGAGGCGATCAGAGTCGCTGGCGAAGAAGCGCGCTGTTCGCCAGGCGTCTCAGGCATCTCGGGAACTCTCTCAAGCCTCAAAGGAGTAGACTGCAGTCATGGCAGTGTGGCAGCAATGGTGCTTGTGCCTCAGACAAGAAGTTGGAGACCATCTGAATGGCTGGCAGCTCAATCTCGGAAGTCTCAATTGAGGGAACTGCATGCTTACGTGAGGTCCCCACGAAGCAGCACTGAACAGGAAGCACAGCCTGCTGTTAAAGTCCTGCCATATGCATACCATATGGTAAATCTCATTGTTATATATCCAAGCCAGCGCTGCTAGCCAATGCCTGGGTACAAATATGCTGATAAGATAGTTGTGCAACCCTCTCTCAAACAACATCATCTCTCTTATGCACATGCTGGTAACGATTCCCGGTATCTGTAGTGTTCGGGGACTGGCTTCTGTCTGCAGCTGCTGGGCAGGTGGAAGCAAATCTTATGTTCTACTGGCGTTTGCCGGTATTTCCTTGAGGGTGCCAGCATGCGCCGAATAGCCATATGCGTGTCATCATTCACTGTCGTCCTGCTCTATCGTAGCACCTCTGCTGCGACTTTATGGCAACAAACGGGGTGCATGTACAAGGCGTGACAGTGCTTCCTTTCCATAAGTTTGAGCCCGGTGTAGATGTCCGAGAGCATTCAGATCTCCGCAAAGCTTGTCTTCGTTCTTATTGATGGCGTTGGCGATGTGAATTCACCGAAGCTGGGCAGCAAGACCCCCCTGCATGCCGCTCACACCTCGTACTTGGCCGCGATCTCAGGTGAAGACCTGGATGCCAGCAGCTAGACTGAGCCTTGCATCTCTCACTGACGCGCAGATCTTCTCAGTATGGTGAGCGTGGGGCTTCAAGCTCCCCTTCCAATGGACAGGTGCGGGCCTGAATGGCCTGCTGGATCCTGTGGAGCCTGGCCTGGCATGCGGGAGTGACACAGCCCACCTATCAATACTGGGCTATGAACCTCGCCAGTAGGCAGCTGACACCCTCTCTTATCAACCTGTCATTTTTCAGTATCTTACAGCTTCCAATCTGCAATCAGTTCAGACATGCACAACTGGTACAGCGGCGCAGTGGACTGGATTCTTTGTTGAGGTCATTGGCTCATCAATGCGTCAGAGAATCACAAGGTTGCAGTGCCGGTGCAGGTACTACAAAGGCCGTGGCGCATTTGAGAGTATGGGCGCGGGCATCGAGATGTGGCCAGGTGACATCGCTTTCAAGTGCAACTTTGCGACTCTGGACACATCCACTGGCATTGTCGCCAGCAGGAGGGCAGACCGCAACTTTGAAGACATGGGTCCCACATTCTGCGCAGACCTCGATGGTATGCTCTGCGCGAGGCAATGACCAGCTGCAGTTTCAGCCATAATGTGTGTGTTTGGACTCAAGACACATGGTGCAGACGTTCTACACGGTAGGATTCTGCGCCTTTGCAAGCATGAGCTGCAGCGCAGGGTTGAGCTTGCCCAGCTTTCCACACCACACTGTCACGGTGAGGTACGCCACGGAGCACCGCTGTGGAGTGGCAGTCAGTGGACCAGACCTCAGTGACTCCGTCTCAGGCACTGACCCCCTCAAGGATGGTCTGCCCCTCCAGGCAAGTCATGGCAGCGGCTCACCTGCCTGGCCCACTGCCAGCGCATTGCCTAGAAGATTGAGCTATGCAGAGGTCTGACTGCCTGGCTAATCTGTGAGTGCTGAGGCTCGGCTGTTTTGCAGATTGTGAGACCATTGGACAGCTCAATGGAGGCCAAGCACACAGCAGCACTAGTGAATGAGTTGTCTGCAGAAATGTGTCGCATTCTGAAGGTAGGTGCGCAAGCCAGACCTTGATAACTTCTGGTGAGGTCTTCAGTGTGTGTTGTGTTATAGCCTGATGCTTGCGTTGCTTCCCATCACCAAGATGGCCCATGGTACAATGCCTGGGTAGAGGATGTGCTGATTGCTTGTGCAGCAACACCCACTGAATGATGACAGAGCAAAAGCCGGCAAGCCTGTTGCCAACATCGTGCTCCTTCGAGGCTGCGGATCCCGGTGTGTGACATTCAGATCACTGTCGAAGCAGCCCTCAATCTGACTCCAGGTAATCAGGAGCGTCATACATGAGGTTCAATGCCATGCAGGATCCGTGTCGAGACATTCAAACACCGACACGGGATGAGAGCATGCATGATAGCACCAACTAAGATCATTGCTGGTCTTGGCATGTCCTTAGGCATGCAGTGCCTTCACGTGCCTGGGGCTACAGGTGATCTCACTCTGGATGCACTCAATCTTGACCTTCCAATGTCAGGATGTTTGTCAAGCCAGGTTATTACTCCTGTCGGTGCAGGGGACTATAGGACAGCCTTACATGCAAAGGCGGAAGCGGCTGCGGATGCTCTGGTCAATGGCGCAACTGATATGGTCTTTCTGCATATCAAAGCTGTAGACGACACTGGACATGACAGATTGACTGCGCTGAAGGTGGTCTTCCCGTTGATCGCACTCATGCCAGCCCATGCAACCCTTGAGGATGCTTGCCCGTCTTGCACCGGCAGAACGGGGTGCAAGGGGTCTTCCATGCCACCAGAATGAGTTGCCATGGAACATGCTTACACAACAATTGATGCTCTAGCTTGTGAGTGCAAGATGCATATTTGTGATGAACATCAAATTCATTGCAGGTGGGCTTTCTCAGTGCCATTGATCTGATGCTGGGCCAGCTCATCAAGCGCCTACATTCAGCATCCAAAAGCAGAGCACAGTGCACCTTTATTGCTGTCACTGGGGACCATTCAACGCCTGTGGAGTATGGCGATCACTCGCATGAGCCTGTACCGTTCACCATTGCACCTATCAGGTACTGACCACCAAGATTGGCAGCCAGAGACAATGCGGCAACGCAAAGGTTCCATGGGCCTGCTTTCAGCAATGCTCTGCTGCCTGCATGCGCTTGCTCTGCTTTGAGAGGCGGCTGGCTGGCAGGAGATGCAGTGTCTCGTCTCTGTGCAGGGATGTTGCTGCCAGGCTTGGGGAAGCACACCTCAGCGCCATACCATTGGAGCCAATAGCCAATCCCGGACTTGGTGCTGAGGCGCACTCACTGGACAATGCCATGCCTTATGCACAAGGCAGCAGCGCCAGCACAGCTGGTAAAGGATTCTGTGAGATAAGCAGTTCTAATGGGGCACTGGGACGCTTTCCCGGAAGAGAGCTGATGGGCATCGTGAAAGAATACATGCACAGCTACATTCCTTAATGTATCAATCTCTAGGTGGGTCGACACCACAAGCATTTGTATAGCCCCTTGCAAGGCCAAAAAGCGGGATGATACAAGCGTCCTATCGACACTTTCCACCACATAGCTTTTCCTCCTCATGCCTGTTGGTCAGTGTAAAGCAGGTGCCCTTGAATTCTACCATAGCTACACAGCCAGCTCAAGATATTGTGCGCCTTGAGACTGTGTTTGGGGTGTGGTAGCCTCCACTGCAGCTCATAAAAGCATCTCTTGGACCATTAGCAAGATGCAGATCAACTTCTGCCTGAGCCCTACCCACATGCAGAGTTGCAGCCTTGGACTCTGTCTCTGGCCATAAATGCTGATCACTTTGCTAGTGACTGCTCTCTGTTCAGCCTATGCAGTTCTGCACACTGACTTTCTTGTAAGCCCCCTATTCTGCCCTCGCGTATACACACATTACTTGTGCGCCTCAGCACATGATGCCACCTCCGCCAGCTTGTTGCTATGCAAGAACAGTTGCACCAGGCTACCTGATCTTCCGTGGTGTCTGTGATGAGGTTGGGCTGCCAGCAGCGAGATCTGTCAAAGCTCCTCTACAGCTCAGCTGCAGGACCTCTGACTGTTCTGTGAAGTCGCAAGCCAGATTTGCAAAGACCCTCAAGTCCGCCATGTTGAGAGGCAACGAGATGCACTGAAGCCAGCTACTCCTTCTTTGTGGCGTCCTTGATGAGCTGCAGGAGGTACAGGTGCAGTACTTAAGCATGATGCTACAGAAGGTCTCTTCAATTGCCACTTGAGTGCACGAACTGAGGTGGACTTGGCTCACAAAGCATGGTGGCCTACCTTTCTAACTGGTGGGGGGCTTATTGTCGCTCTCTTTGAGAAGGATTCTCGTATTGGGGGCACCACCACTGGGATGATAATACCTACATTCAGCAGTGCTGAGTGTCATGCGCGGGTCCTGCAGGCACCTCAGTTGAAAGATAACACTTCGGCAGGGTGATACTCACCGACAGCTCCTATCATGCAGCTCCACATGATGATAGGTTCCTGGTGAAGCATCGTTCTGAACCACGATGCACTCGACATCTCCAGTGAGAATATTGGCCCACTCAATCAGAAAGGACGTTAAAGATCGCAAATGTGAAAAAGGTGAATGGTGAGCGGTTGCTGCACGCACAGAGACCTCTGAGCTAGGGCGAAACACCCGTGTGAGACGGCACACACAGCCACTAATAACACACGATGTCGGCCAGCGGGGTGACACATGCAATTCTTACTCAAATGTCTTAAGAAGAAAGGGGCAAGGCCATATGAGCCGAGGGCACATTGGGCAGGGCCAGGTGGCCAGCTTCCCTATCAGGAGCATTTGCAGCCGCTTCAGGGCGATCTCTGCAAGGCTGACATTGCAGGCCAGCCTTTCGTGAAGTCATCGCAAGCATCGGAGATAGCTCGTCTCACGCTTGTCGATCTTGATTCTAGGCACTGCTGGCGTCAAATTCTGCGCAGCTTTTAGGCAGAGGTGGGTACAGCTCATGCCACCAGCTCACCTGTGATCAGGGAGGCCGTCCAGGTATAGACTGTAGATAGATATATCGATCGGGCATCTGTGTGACCAATGGCTCCGAAGGCAAGAGCAGCCAAGGCTGCTGACAAAGCGAAGTTGGCCTCCAAGCAGAAGGTAGGAATGCTCTGTGGGCTCATTCCCTGCTGTTCATGTCTTCTGCAAATTGCACATGCCCATCCGCATGAGTCTCTGCAACTTCACGCCTTTCACTGTGTAGGTAGCAGAGGACAAGACATTTGGTCTGAAAAATAAGAACAAGAGTGCAAAGGTCCAGCAGTAAGCCCCTGTCCCTTGTTCTCGTGTCGAGCTCTGGTCAGATGATGTGGCTTGTGTAGCAGTCGTCCACATGCACATGCTGCATGCAGGTATGTGCAACATGTCAAGAAGACAGTAGATGATGCTGCCAAAAAACAGAAGTCTGCGGCTACCGAACAGAAGGTCTCTGCACGCCCCATGCTCGGACACAACCCTGCATCCTTGAAGCAAGTGCTGGCCCTCCTTGGTGCTTTTATCTGGACTGGAGTCATTTTCTCATAACAGTACAGAATGGTCGCAAAACACTTGCAGGACAAGAAGAAAGCAGAGCTTGACAGACAGAAGGAGCTTGCAGAGCTTTTTGCTGTGGCAATCAAGCAGCCCAAGGTTCCTGTAGGTATGTGCTGCCCTCTCCTGTTACAGACTCTCTTCCCTTTTCCCCAACAAATTGCTTGATGGGATACATGTACTGACTGGTTGCTGATGTGCAGGCACTGATCCCAAGTCTGTGTTGTGCGAATACTTCCGGCATGGACAGTGCACCAAAGGCTTCAAGTGCAAGTTCTCACACGACCTGTCTGTGGAGCGGAAGGGCGGCAAGATTGACGTCTTCTCTGACAGGTCCTGCCCTTTTCCATCATGCCCATATCCATGGTCCTGTCAGAGAGCACTGACGGGGAGATGGGGAAGCAGCATGTGCTGAGGCTGGGTACTGGGCTGGGGCAGGCGGAAGGATGGGGAGGAGGATGAGGAGGGGATGGACGACTGGGACCAGGACAAGCTGGAGGAGGTGATCGCGCAGAAGCACGGCGTTGAGAAGAACCGCCCCACCGACATCATCTGCAAGTTCTTCCTGGACGCCGTGGAGAAGAAGATGTACGGCTGGTGAGGCCCTCTGTGCAGCCTGGCTGGCCTCTGCAGATCCAGCATCTGTCTACTCCGCTGCGTAGACTTGACCGGGTATGCTACCTACCTGCAGGTTCTGGCAGTGTCCGAATGGCAAGGAGTGCAAGTACCGACATGCCCTGCCGCCAGGCTACGTCCTGAAGTCCCAGATGAAGGTGCCACTCCACTCAGCACCCTGGCATTGCATCGGCAACCAAACACTTGTGTGCATAGAGCCAGCCGGGTTGATGTGTCTCCTTTGAATCCATGGCTTTTGAGTACAGGAGTTGCTGGAGGCAGAAGCAGCCAATGTGAAGCCCATTGAGGATGAGATCGAGGACGAGCGCCGCAAGGTTGAGGCCAAGACTCCAATCACTGAGGAGGTCTGCTGCTCCTCTGCCTTTGCAGATCACGTCTGCTGATCTTGCTCACATTGCAAGTCGATAGTGCATCATCTGAGGGCGGCGTGTTGAGGTGGCTTTCCCTGCGCACAGACGTTCAGGAGATGGCGCGAAGACAGGAAGACCGACAAGGAGAAGAAGGAGGCTCAGGCCGAAGCTGACCGCAAGCGCAAGGGCATCCTCACCGGCCGCGAGATCTTCATGGAGGTCTGTCATAGGCTCTGCATGAACGTGCAATACTGCCGGCCTGGCGTGTTCCATATCGACGGCGGATATCTTACTGCTCTGTTGCCAGGGGTGCAATTGCTTCCAAAGACAACCGGCAGAAACCGCTGTTGCATGCCTACAGTAAGGGTGCAGTCTTTCCAGAATGCAGGGAGAAGAAGCCTGCGCGTGTGTGGGTGTGCTGACAGAGGTGTGGCGGGTGAAGCCTGTGGTGTGGCTGCGCAGGAGGGCTTCATGGCGCAGGACGATGCGGGGGCGCAGGAGGCCTACGAGAGGGAGCTGGACGAGGAGGAGGACATCCGGCGCATGGATGCAGAGGCTGCAGCCCGCCGCGCGCAGGGGGCGTCCCACGCCAGCGCTGCCACTGCTGGGCCTTCCTCCGGCGCGGCACCTGCACAGAACTCCGCAGGCGAGCCACCCCGCACTGCTGGATGCGTCGCCACACGCACACACAAACTGTCTGTGATGTAGAAAAGCATTGGCAGGTGGGAAGTTGGTGTGGCGCCTGTCTGCCATGAGATTGTAGTGACTGTGGGCAGAAGAAGCCTGGGGCGCTCTGCTGTCTTTGTTAGGGTATCTCAACAGTACAGCTGCTCAGCATCTGAATGATGCGCATCTGGTGTGCGTGCAGGTGCCTCAAGTGCACAGAATGGCATCAGCAGCGTGGCCCAAGCCGCAGCACAGGAGGATGGCCTCTTTGATGAGGAGCTCAGCAGCGATGAGGAGGAGGAGGAGGAGGATGTGGATGACAGCGAGCTGGACTCTTTGGAAGCCAGCTTAGCAGAAGCAAATGTGAAGTAAAACTTTAAGGGGCCTGGTTTATTAAGATCTCCTCAGACTTCAAGGGCATACAAGGATGAGCCTGCTCACAACTGGCCTGTTACAGCCCTGGCTTCTGCTGTGTGAGGCTCCTTGCAAGCTTATATGGCAGTCAGCCCTCCATCAATTGTAAGGGTTGTGCCAGTGATAAAGGATGACTCCTCTGATGCGAGGAATGCTGCTGCAGCAGCAACCTCGGACACCTGCCCCATCCGCTGCAGTATGAGCGGCCTGGTCATCTCCTCACACAGCTCCTCCAGGCTCTTGCCAACACTTGCTGCATGTGCTTCCGATGCATCTGTCAGTATGGGTCCGGGACAGAGGGCATTCACCCTGCAAGTGTAGATGCTACCCTTAGCAACCTGCACAGCCTGACACAGGAACCTTTCCTGCCTCACGCTGGAATGCCTTGTCAGAGTGCATCCTGCAATCTGGTAAAGCGTCAACCTGCCAAAAATGCCTCATTGGCTGGGGCCAGAGCTTTTCAGCTAGCGCTACCTACAATGGGTACAAGCTGCAAGTAGCATACTGCAGCAATAGCCAGCAAAGAGCGCAAAGTACCTGATGCCAAACTTCCCCAGGTCGAGGGCACTGCAGCGTGTGATCTGCAAGATGGCGCCTTTGGATGTGCTGTAGGGCACAAAAGATGGCTGAGCCACAAAGGCACTTGTGGATGCGATGTTGACGATGGTGCCTGCCACCTTGGCCTTCAGCATGGCCTGTGCAGCGTGCTTGATAGCAAAGGCTGTGCCCTTGACATTCGTCCCCAGCACTCGGTCCCAATCTGTGCAAGCAGCTCTGACTCAGGATCTGGGCATCAGTGACGGCAGAGGGCATGATGCAGACAGATTGCGGCATGCACATACTGTGATGCGCCTGGATAAGGAGACCTTACCTTCTTCAGTGATCTCTGTCACAAAGTTGAAGACAAATTGTGCAGCGTTGTTGATCAGAATGTGGATTGTGCCAAACTCTTGGCATGCTCTGGCAACCATGCTTTCCACTTCGGCCTCCAAGGAGATGTCTACCTGCACAACAGTGGCCGCACATCACTCAATGTATGAACGTGTTGGCACCAACTGCTGCCAGGCCATGGACATGAGCGAGGTGGCACCTTCATAGCAATGCCTTTGCCGGTTGCACTCTGGGCATGCCGAACTTTCTGCTCGTTGATGTCGGCCCAGAGCACATGCACGCCCTCCTCAGTCAGCCTCTCAGCGATGGCCTTGCCAATGCCTTGGGCAGCTCCAGTGACGATTGCTGCCTTCCCGTGCAGGCCTCTCATGCTAAAAATTATCAGATCTCCTGCATAATATTCTGTCTGTGTAGACCATTACATCGGCACAGCATTCTACTAAAGACCCATGGTGTTCTATATATTCTGCTATATGCTATCAGGAAGCAACAAATAGCACTGAAACCCTCGCCTAGCTCAGATGTATCAAGCAATATAGTTCTGAGTGGGTGCGTGCCTTCAATTGGCTCCTGCTCAAGGCTGCCTTCACCAGATACATCGGACAAAGGTGGGTTGTCGGAACCCGTCAAATACTATGTCCTGTGCGTGTGTCCAGGATCGTTTCCTTCACGCAAATGATCCTGTGACGTTTGGCTTTACTCAAAGCATCAACTATCAAGATAGCAGGTCATGCGCTCCTAAGCGATGGCAAGCAGCGAGTGCGGTTCTTCGGCAAGCTGAAAAGACTTGCTCATAACAGGTGTCACGAAGTAGTTGAGAGCTTTGCCTGAATGGTACTGCCGGTGCGATTGTCGCGGTCTCAGGCACCATCCCCTGATGCTGTCATCAACAGCACTTGTGGGCATGTGGCTGCACATGAGGGGATACTGGGCAGGAGAGAGCAATGCCCATGGTCGACAGAGCAGTCAAGACTTGCAGGCAGAGAAGCTGCTCCATGTGGATCACATTCCAATAACACCAACGGATGCATGGCTGCGAGCTGAAGTAACTGGACAGTTGATCACTGCTGACTGAGCTGCCTGGCGCCAGACGCCTATCCTTCGGGACTAGGTCTGTGTCATCGTAATATTACATCGTGAATGACCAGTCTGACACTGATGCGTAGGTTCTATGATGCTTGCGAGGCCACTCGAAATCACTGTAATGGTTCCTGATCACCTGGTGCAGATACGCCTGCAATGTCGGCCGACCAGGATGATGTAGCCCGGACAGCATCTTCTCAAGCAGCTCAAACTTAGATAATTCCTGACAAACTCTCATGAGTGTCACGAAAGCTTGCTGCTTGCATATTCCTCAGCTGCCTTGATGGCCTCAGGCACCTTGTCAATGTGGGGACCCTGCCCCTGTGCACTGGATGGCTTGCCCCCGCCTTTACCTCCCAGGGCGGCCAGGGGTCCCTTCACCCACTCTCCTGCGCTCAGCTGCTTGCACAGGCTGCTGGGCACCCCTGCCCATGCCAGTGCCTTGCCCTTGCCTGCAAGCCAGGTTGCTGGTCAGATCTGCCCAGGCATCACTTCTTGTGTTAGCATTGCAGTCCCGACTCAGCCTTCCTATACCAATTGCAACCCCTCTCCAGATGACATGCAGTAGATTGCAATGCAACATGCATAGCAATGTGCAAGTAGCATACAGGCAGCAGGAAGAGTCACGTACTCTCATCGGCCGTGACGATGAACACAGGCAGCTCTGGGTGCTTCTTCTGGATGGCGTTCCAGGCTTCTAGCACAGCCTTTGTATCTAGCCCAACCTGCAGGGCCAGGCCAATCACACATTAGAGAGCTTGTTGCATGTGAGGAACGATCTGCAGGCAGTGGCAACCATCCTTGTGGCAAATCACCGGAAATGTTTCCCTCACACCTGCAGCTGGAGCACGACAAATGTTTGGCCTGATGCAGCAGCATCATCAGCAACCTCCACGGCTGCGGAGGTTGCCTGCGCCTTGTTGGCGGCCGCCGCGGCCTTCTGCTCGTCCAGGACGCGCCGCTGCAGGCCCGCCAGCCTGTTCCGCAGCGCCGCCTTGGCCGCTGCAGGCAGCGCGGTCTTGTCGATGCTCTGCGCCAGCATCACACACACCATGAGTCCCTCCACTCACTGAGATGCCTCATTGCTGCGCTCCTCTCAGTAACCTCAGATTGTCCTCTCAGTCAGACAAATCGATTGGGTGCTGCTGAAAAGACGCCCCTTCACATTACGAGGGAGAATCTGTACAGGCAGATTGTATAGGCAGATATATGCCTATACAGATATGTGCAAAAAGCTGTGGTGGTAATTCTGGGTCAGACCTGGCGGAGCCCAGCAATCTCGGCGTCCAGCTTTGAGGCGTCCAGCTGCTCCGCAGCATCCATGGCCTTGGTGAGGCCCTCTGCTTTGCTGACAGCCTCCTCAGCCTCCGAGGCCGTCACTGCAATCACCCTCCTGATGCCCTGCCCAACAGCATCACCTAAGTGAGCATCATTAGGTCTGTACCGTCAGCACTTTCAGCCGCAAGGCATTACCTCCCAACGATGCATGCTGCTGAGAGGACACAATACGGCCGGTCAGGTGCCCTCCTGTGCAACAACATGTTCGTTACGAGACTGTCACAGAGGAGTAAGATCGGGGCTACAGTCGCCACAACCAGTACAGTGGCTATTGTACCTTGGCAATGCCCTCCTCAGACAGCAGTGCAAATGCGCGAGCCTCCCCTGTGTCTACGAGGTGTGTGCCTCCACAGAACTCAATGGAGTACATCCTGTTTGATGTATCTTCTGGATGAGCAAGGAGCTCATCCACGGGCCTCCCTATAGATACAACCCTTACAGGGTCTGGATATTGCTCTCCAAAGACAGCACGCAGCCCTGCAGTTGCAGATTTGCACTGTCAGCACTCTTGGAAAGGCTTTGCTCTGCCTACCATTCATCTTCAGAGCTTGCAGGTCAGCACACTGGACATTTGCCAGTGCATTGCAGCTGTGTGCAAAACCAATGGCCTGAATACCAGGAGGCGTTTTGGCGGATGAGATCATGGTGAGTAGGCCGTATATTCCCAAAAGCCTACCATTTATCCGGCGGGCATCTGACAGCGCGCAGTCCTTTGCATAGATCTTCATCTTCTGCGCAAGCTGCTGATTGCAGATGTTCTCAATCTGCCCAAGCGTGGGGCCATCAATGGGTCCGCTGTGCGAGAAGTCAAAGCGGAGTCTGTCCGGCTGTACGATTGACCCCTTCTGGTCCACATGATCCCCGAGGACCTGCAGGATCACAGCTTCACCAGCCATAAATATACTCCCTCAAACAACACAGACAGGGGTATGAAAGGCGCCGCGCGTCGTTCTGTGTTGGGATGAGTAGACCTGCGCACCTCTCTCAGTGCATAGTTGAGAACGTGGGTGAAGGTGTGGTTGGGCACTATGCGGCCCCGGCGGACATGGTCAACCTCCGCGCTGATCACTGCGCCAGATCTGAGGGTCCCCCTGCTCATGGACCCCACGTGCAGTACATAGCCTGCTGCAACCTGCACAGGAGGAGGAATTTCTGGAGGAATTGGCCTGAAGCCAGCCACGCTGTTCGCCAAAGATGTCAGCTGTGCAGGACACGTGGGCTCCTGGTTGTCTCAAAGCAGAGCAGGTCCTGGGCAAGACTTCTGCAGGAAGGAGGCAGCAGAGCAGTGCCCCTTTCATGATAGAGTATGAGACAAGAGGAATTGCAGTAGGGACCAGACCTTTGTGTCTGTGACTAAAAAAGAGCCTGATGTTGAAGTAAGCTCTCCTGTGTCTGCTACCTGCCCGCCAGACTCTGCAGACAACATCAAGTATGTATCAGCCGCTGAGTGGTTTCAGGCAATGCAACCAGATGTCGCATACCCACGGGACATGATTGGACCTTGGGGCATGTGAGGAAAGCATGCCTGCATAGAAAGGCGTCTGTTCCAGCACAATGCCTAGCGGTCCCTCTGGGGCAGCCTCAGTATTGTCTAGGAAGCCTGAGGTGGACAGAATGGCCCGAACTTTGGTCTCGATACTCCGGGGCTGGTACCTACAGCACGTCACACGGTCAGCTGCCGGCCAATGCCAAGGCAGCAAGGGTAACACCAAGCATGAAATCCAGGCCGAGCCAGCAGCGCAGCAGCTGCTTAGCACACAGGCTAGGGAGCTCAAGCGGGTAGCAAGCCACACACTTGGGGCTGTCATCTGTGACGGGGACGCCGGTGCGCTGCAGGTGGGCGGTGGCCTCCGCCTCAAACTTGAGGGAGGGCCCAGTGCCGGCCTTGCCCGCCGCCCGGCTGCGCTCCCGCTGCTCAGCCATGCAGGCCTCAAAGCCCTCCATGTCCACGGTCATCCCCCCCTCCTCGGCCATCAGCTGCACGACGTCGCTCATGCCTTGGACAGTTCTGTCGTCTACAGGTCTGCAAAGAGGTGTTGCATGGCAATACACTGGATGTGGATGAATCAAACACCTTCATCTGTCATATCACAGCATCACATATCCTTTAAAGATACGCCAATGCGGGCTCTGCGAAATTGAGCCATCAGCCACATTGATCACCTTGGGACAGAAGCCTGCACCTGTGTGAGGTCGACCGGAAAGCCAAAGGTGTCGTAGAGCTCAAAGGCATCCTTCCCGCTAAGGAGGGTGCCAGAGGCGGCAGCCTTGGCCTTCTTGAAGCGCTCCAGGCCCTTTGCGAGCGTTTTGCCAAAGCTCACCTCCTCATCCCTGCACCCGTGCCACGATATCAGCCTCGATGATGTTGGCCATGGAGAATTTGACTGAAGCACAGGACAGAACCATTCTGACAGACCATATCACGCATCTGTCCTGAGAGCTAAACTAATGGTCGAGGCATGGAGTTCAGCTTTCATGGATACCCAGAAGACAATGTTCAGACCACACTGAAATAACTTGCAGACTTCACGGAATATCTTGCCTGATAATCTCAATGATCATCTCCCGCTTTGCCACAAGCTCTGGGTAGAAGTGCCCAAAATTGTCTACTACTGAGTCCACAAGCTGCAGATGCACGCCAAACAGCTAGATTAAGACTTCAGACTTCCTTACTGCAGACAGCCAATGCCCAAAGAGCTGGTCCAGAAACAAGCAGGGGATGCTGCTGACAAAGGGACAAGAGGTCAGCACCTGAACGAAGAACTCTCCTTTGGCCCCAAGCACATCCTGGCCATAACGCACAGCTCTCCTGAGGATGCGGCGCAGCACGTAGTTGCGTCCGTCGTTGCCTGGACGAGCGCCATCAGCGATGGCAAAGCACAGGGTGCGGATGTGGTCTGCCACCACCCGGTATGCCATGTCTCTGCCGTCCACGTCGTCCTTCCCAACCTGCACATTGGGATGGCATGTACAGCTCTACATGCCTTCAGCACATCTGTGCTATCAGCACAGATAGATGCAAGTGCACCACTATGGTGGTCGTTGCTGACCACAGAGGTCTTGGGACTATGCCTCTGCACCCCATGCACTGTAGACAAGGGATGTGCTGTGCCTAGCAGGTGAGGATGTGGATGCCTCACCCTGTCTGTGTAGGAGGGCGCCCCAGAGATGGCCTGGATCTCTGCAAAGATGGGCGTGAAGACGTCCGTGGCGTAGTTGGAGACCTGGTCCTGGAGGATGCTGGTGACGCGCTCCATGCCCATGCCCGTGTCCACGTGCCTGGCCGGCAGCGGCTTCAGGCTGGCGTCCTCCTCCCTGTTGTACTGCACCGCACATGCAATGTACAGCTCATACATTGGCCATGACAGCATGGGTGTGGACACTTGACACAAGGCGTGCTACACAGTCTCTACATGCACATGCGATGCAGCGGTGGTGCCTTTGAGTGGGGATCGAGCTGGCCAATATGGGGCTCAGCCCTGACACGGGGCACTCGAGCAGCAGCCCTGTTCATGGGATATAGGACAGCCACCTGGATGAACACAATGTTCCAGATCTCCAGCACGTTGGGGTCGTCCATGTTGACGAGGTGGGCCGCATCGCGGCCGCCTATCCTGTCGTAGTGGATCTCACTGCAGGGCCCACAGGGCCCCTGGTCCCCCATCTCCCAGAAGTTGTCCTTGCAGCCGAAGGGCAGCACTCTGGCCGCTGGCAGCAGCTGCAGCCTGCAACAGCAACCAGCATCATGCCTGTACTTCACACAGTGGCGTGATGGTTGAGCGCGAGCATGCAGGTGACTCTCACACTCTTTCAGGGGTACCAGCAAGTGACAGATGTGGGGCAATGAGCATGGCGCACCACATGGATTTGGCCTCCTCGTCCGGTGCCAGGCCCTGCTTCTCATCACCGCCAAAGTACGTCGCGTACAGACGGTCTGGGTTGAGCTTGTAGACGGTGGTGAGCAGCTCCCAGGCCCAAGAGATGGCCTCCTTCTTGAAGTAGTCCCCAAACGACCAGTTGCCCAGCATCTCAAAGAAGGTGTGGTGGTACACATCCTTACCCACATCATCCAGATCGTTGTGCTTGCCGCCTGCCCGAATGCACTGCATGCCAGCTTGCACAGCTCAGCAGACCCTGCCCAGCACTGCAGCCATGCTGCTTCACACGTGCCAATCAACCAATTTGGACTGCTTGTACAACAAGGCAGACCCGGAGGAAGGAACAGCCCCTTGATGCCATGGTACCATCATCGTGCATGTCTTACATTGCATATCCGCAGCCAGCACAAGCACAAGCCAGTCATTCACCTTCTGGGAGTCACAAGCGCGGCGTAGCCTGGCAAAGTCTGAGTTGGGGTCCACAGTGCCCAGGAAAATGGGCTTGAACTGATTCATGCCAGCATTTGCAAACAGCAGAGTGGGGTCGTTGTGCGGCACCACACTGCTGGATGGCACTGCTGTGTGGCCTTTGCTCTGAAAGAACTCGATGAAGGTTGATCGCACCCTGTTCGCTGCAGGACAAGCATACTCTAGTGAGACTCTCTGCAAGGTGTATTGCCACTATGGGCCCCTATCTTCGGGCTGAAGGTCAAAAAGAATATCTGGGATGATGGCATCGCGTGGCAACTTCGCAAGACCATGCGTCGTATGATGAGGTGCCGTCAGGTACTAGTCACTTGGCATGCGTGGCGGTGGGCTGGAATGCACAGCTTACCTGACCATACTAGATCAGTGCTTTGCTTCATTTCACTTCTCGAGTAAGACGGCTTCCTCGACACAGCGGAGCAAATAAGGCCGGTGCGTGCCGTGCAGAGAGAAATCCGGAGCTGGCTGCGTGTGCACTTTACCCTACAGGAAGCTCCAGCCGTCCAAAACCGCCTCACACACATGCAACATACAGTTGTAAATGCGCTGCAGGCGCACCTGCATACAGTTGCATGAGCGGCACGTGCACTGGGCACTTCGGGCCCAGCCCTGATTGGATGGGCAACAATGCCGCTCAAAGTTTGAGCCTCAAACGGGACTTGCATTGCGCCAATTGCATACTTCTAAGTGTACCTTCGGCTCAGGCAACTACAGACATCTGATGAAACCTTACATCAGCAATCTCATCTGAGCTGCTGCCAGCATATGCCCCGTCAGGGCCTGAAGTTTGAGGCATTGGTAGCCTGGGAAATTCTGCCATCCCTTGACAGTACATTGGGTGCTGTACCCCTCCTGCTTGGCTTGATGCTGGCTGCTGAAGCCAAGCTTTGGCATGAGGGCCATTTAGGAACCTCAAAGAAGTACCATGACATACTTGCAGAGATGTCATGTGCATGCACTGGTTACGCTTACAGCTCAACATGATGATCGTTGATGTTCTGACTGGTCACATTGAGCCATGCACCACTTTCTGTGCTGTGTTCACCTTGCTTGCACACTTGCTCACTCAAGCCAGGTACTATGCACCTCACGCCCTGTATGGCAACGTCCGCCTGCCATGCACCCAGTCAGCAGGATGCAATATTCTGTGCCCCTCCTCGCTCTGCTATGCATCCTGGGTACCCTCCACAAGTCTTTGCCAAGGAGTCTTTGGGCTACTGCTGCATGCGGACCTTGCCCGGCGCCTGGAGGTGTCGGCCCTACTTGTGAAAATCTGACGCTGTGAAGCGCTGCATGCTGACCAACATATTCCGATCTGCCACATGCGCTTCCCTGGATGATGCTGCTGGACACGCAGGCAGAATGCGCTGACTTTCACCCTGCACAATGTGTGTATCCAAAACATCCTTGACCTCCGCAGTCGCTTCCTGATCTGCAAGGGTCACAAGATGACCCTTCCCTTGAACCTCCTCAGTCATCCAGTAAAATACTGGGGGCCCAGCCCAGACCCGGCACCTTGCTGAGAAAACCTCCCCGACCTGCATGGCACCACGCCTCTGACATCAGAGATGTGATCAGGGGCGGTAGGAGAAGGTGCAGTAAGGCTTGGACCTGTGTGGCAGAGATACACAGCGCTGGCGCGGATCTGACATAGTCAAGAGCACTGCCTCACCTGGTATAATGTACAGAGGGTTGTACTGTGTCCTTCCCTTGCCAGCCACAGCCCTCAGGTCCAGATGCGCATATCCGTCCATCACAGGAAACACTCCCACCAGTGTCAGCTCACGTATCCCAATGCCGCGCCCTGCACAGGTAGTGCCTCTCATCGGCAGGCACCCCAGAGGCAGTGATGCAACCCCAAGTAAGCTCCATCGGCTTGAGCACTGGATTCACAAGATCAGCTTGTGGAGCAACGGTGAAGAGCCACGCACTCTCGTAAAGAGCTACCTCTGATGTGCGCCTGTCCCAGCCCAGGAAATTTCCGAGACCAGCCGGGCTCTTATTCACATTCAGCTTCGAGTCACGAATGACACACCCCACAGTGGTGTTCCGAGATGGGCCTATCTCGCTGAAGTGAATGTCTTGTGGCGCGGTGAGCTCATAAGCGTCTGCAGATACAAAGGCATCCCCTCGCTTGACCTCGTGAAACAATTGCACAGGTATCACAGCTACATATTTCCACTCAATGATGGCAAGCGTGCAAGGAACAGGGCACCTCGTGCAAGCTGTGACAGAATAATACCTGAGTCGCTGGCAGGTGAGGTGCGAGACGTTCGGGGGTCCTCAGCGTCTTCAGAGTGCGTGATAGGCGATCTTGTGCCGTAAGAATTCCTGCTGTGTGCCAAAGCGGTGACCTGACTTCGCCGCAGCGGCGGAGGTGGGGCTGACATGTGACCTCTTCTGCGAACAAGAACAAATCGCGACCGATTTGAAGACCGGACAGTAGGGCTTTAATTATAATTGGCCTCCCACCGTCACGGCGTCAGAACAGCAATACAGCGCCTGCAATGCAGGCTTGAGCTCGAAGTGGGAAGCAGGGTTTGGAACAGGGCATACTTACTCATGCCAGATTCTGGACTGCTTACTACACAGACTTAGGGCCCTAATGTGTTCTACAGCATGTCATCTTACTGAGGTGTCTTCACTCACCTTGCGCAAGCATTGGCGCAATATCGGTGGTGAAGGGCAACATGCAACGCTGATCCTCTCACAAGGGTCACCCAAAGATTCAAATAACATTCCATATATCCGCTGTCAAGGAGAGGGCGGAGAAGGACTGGCCAGGGGCGAGCGTTCCCCAGCGCTCCCCCAGCATTCGACAGCTGCCAAATTCTAGGAAGCTACTAAGGACGTTTCAATTTTCCGGAACCTGCCGCTCTGTTATATCTTGCTTTCCCGAGTTCTAAAAGTTCCCTGGACGCATCTAATCTCCATAGTAAGAAGCTGTGTCAAGCTGAAGATACAGCTGCCGGCTAAACAAGCTCTCCGGAACTTCGCTGAGGCGATAGCAGCTGCGGACTAAGGAACACACCGTCAACATGGCGATGGGTCTAGGTATTTTTGCTCTAATTCTAGCCATCTCAGGGCAGTGCCAGGGTCGGGGATATGCGCCGGGACCATCAGAGCAGGACTTGGACAGTGGTATGCAAGGGTCACAGAGTATGCCTATGGCGTCCGGCAGGGATCAGGTACACATGGGTCCACAGCATCAATAGAATTTCCCTCAAATGTCAACACAGCTTGGGGAACTGCACCGGGTTCTCGGACATGCTAACATGAAGCTGACGCCCTTGCCTGCAGGGCGGACAGCTCCCTTGCGACAATGGCGGGAGGTCCGGCAGCTTGGGCGGTTACCAGCCTGTAACGGATCAGGATGAGCAGAGCAGCATCCAGAAGGACCTGGCACCCCTTGCTTTCCAGAATTTTACCTCAACTCACACTGTGACGGGCTGTATGGCCAACACAGTTAAACCAGTCGCCTACAACATCACTAAAGCGTGCAAACAGGTGCTGTTACTGGCACCCAGTTCCACTGGACCCTTTTGCTTGAGCGCAAAGTTTCGCAAGCAAGCACTGCGTCAGGATGCAAGACTGACACCTCCTTCGAACAGGAGGAGCAGCATTAACCAGGGCTCTCAATTGCAGGTTGTGGCAGGCACAAACTATGCCTTTGCACTTTCCAGCTCCTATGATTGCACCTCAACAAGCAATAGCCCTGCCACCGGAGCCGTGCTGCTGAACAGCATTGTCTATCAGCCCCTGCCCAGCGGTGGCCAGAATGCCAAGCCACAGGCAAGTTCTGGCAGGAGCGCATGACTGCCTTCATCTCACATATTGCTGCAGGCGACCATGCTCAAGCTTGTAGGGCATCCTCAGCACCTTTTGCATGTTTCAAATGCTGAATGTTCTGCTTGTGCAGGTGACAAGGGTCTGGAATGCCACAACATCGTGAGAGCCCAAGCAGGAGTCGAGCCCTGTCAGTATGCGCATAGAAAGGCTTCTCAATACGGCAGGCTTTCACCCTAATGAGAAAACCTGGTAGGCCATAGGAGGAATGTATCCGAATTGTCTGCTGGCAGGATAACCTCACATGAACGCAAAGGAACTGAATTCCATGAAAAGCCCTGTGAGTGGGACGAGGTAGACGGAAGCTAAACCGCAATCAAATCAGTTTAAGAACACCAACATGCATATGCACATGTAAGTTGTGGGGTCCAGGCATCTGATCAGCCCTAGGCGGCTGGAAGAGATGTAATGTTTCTCTCTGTCCAAGTTGTGAAGGGGTGACTGGGATTGAGTCTTGATGAGTAGGGGCGCACATATGGCGCAGTTAGCCTTTCGTAATTCCGAATTCCAGCTGGGGTATGTCATCTTGGAGTCAATTCATATTTGACCCCTATCAAGCAGATCTGTGCAAGCAGGTCTCAGCATTCCTTGTTCTGCAGCACTGCCAGGGTCTTGGGCTATTGCTCAGCATATGCATGCAGCTCCTACGGCCATGATGCTACCTCTTTACGAAGGACAACAAGTTCACAAGTGCAAGCTAAGCTCTGGTCATTGCAAATGTGCGAAAAGTGCTGACCTTATTGCACTGTGACCGAAGTGCTGTTTTATCAAATTTCACATTACACCTGATCACTTCAGCGTGGCCCATCTTGCCTTCGAATGAGTTTGGCAAGCAAACTCTGGATACCGCTTATGTGTGCCCTGCCACCTCCTTGCTTTGAATGACAGAGCTTGATGATTTTCGAAGGCCCTTCCTGACCAGCAGACCATTCGAGACTGAAGTGCGCAATTTGCTTGTGGCGCCACCGCAGCCATATGCAAGGGCCACACTCCAGACTGATAGCTCTCTGAGTCTTCTGAGTGGCTGCTGCTGCTGAATGGAGACTCTGTAGGCATCCCGGCTAGAGCTTCAGCTGTGACTGTCGCTGCTGTGTTTGCTGATGCAAACCCATCCATAGCTGGCACGTCATCTAGGTAAGACCTACTATGCTTGCACTCATCACTACTGCTTTCTGGGTCTGCTGCTTCTGGATACAGGTCTGGGCGGGCCTCATCAGCTGTCCCCTCCTGGCTCTCTATGGCTGGACCTTGCAAGAGCTTCTGCAGCTGCGGCTGCAGGTCTCTCAGCTCAAAATTGTAAGGGATGGAAACGAAGCCCGACTCCCAGAGCTCGTAGCAGTCATCTATGGCTATGCTGGCACCTGGCATGACACAGGAGAAGCATTACAACATAGATTGGAAGGGGCACACTCACACCTTTGGCAGCTCCACCAAGAATATTGGAAGCCTGACAGTGCAGGATGAATGGACACACCTGCAAGATCTACCATACCACTGATGGTGTCAGCATTATCAAGCAGCCGCTGCAGCGCCTGTGTGGCTCTTGAGCTGTCAAGGCTTGAGCAAACGCTGATCACGTGCTTTGCGCCCAGCGCTATCTGTACCTGTGCGCAGTCAAAGATCCCTTAAGACGACCCTGATGATTGTGGACTTTCAGACACAGACAGGAGACACATGGCAGCTAGAAAGGCTTTTGGAGCGTTTAACTCAGCAGGAAGGTTGCAACCTTGTCCAGCAATTCTTCCTCTGCCGCCTTGTAGCAAGCAGCTTCCTCTGCAGCCTCACTAGCTGCTGCTGCTAAGCCTCCAGCTAGGAAGTCCAGCAACTGAGACGGCTCACAATCCGCGCGCACCTGTGCAGCACAAGTCAGCTCATGCACCAGCAGGGAAGGGTGACTAGCAAGCAGCACACCTTGACCTGTAGTCTCCTTGGCCAGGGGCCTTTTGCTAGTCTGCGACATTGTGAAACTCGTTATGCCTTAGTGCGTCCTCGCGTGAATGAACAAGTGGGAGTTGCACACTTCAGCAAGGCAGATTGCCAGAGCAGACTTGATGGACTGCGAGTGCGAAGCAAGGCGTTTCAACATGCTACCTGGAGAACGGAGGATGCTTCTAAAAAGTCTATCATGGGAGAGTCCATGTCTGCATGCAGAAGCAGAGAAAAGGCAAAGCTGCGCCCTGCCAACACCCTCTCAAACTCGTCCCTGCATTAGAGCGGACACCCTGATACAACCATTGCATGAAATGCTTCCGCCATGGCAGCTTGCGCATGGTAGAAGGCTTGCTCATGGTCACACATCAGCATCCTGCCAGGGGCTTACAGCTAGGTCAGGCCTCCGTAGGTGTCCAAAATCTATATATAGTTCTACAGCAGCAGTGACACTCCTCGCTTCCCCAACATTTGCCTAGGGAATAGTAGTGCACCTCTCTTGAAGAATAGTGCCGGCCCACAAAACAAAGTTTTGGCTGCTCTCCTCATCTCTGGAATCACACCAGACATCCATACAGCCTAGCAGCGCCTTCACTGCTGGTGCCAGCTGCCTGCATGGCCACTGAAGCGTTCCGCAGCATGGATGAAGGATGCTTAAGCATGTGGCCACCCTGAAAATCCTGCTGTCGTGCCATGCACAGGACTGCTCCATGCAGTCTGCCTGATGCCACTTCATGTGTGCTGCATGCCATATTCTTGGCATTAACAGCAGCAGCCATGATTTAAAAGTAGGAGCATGGCAATCCTCAACTCACCTGACTCTGTGGATCCAGAACTGGGAGAGCCTGGTGAGTAGCTGGGCTCTGCCAAGATCCAAGCTCGCCACTGCCTCATGGATGCGGTGCTTATCCGCCACAATGTGCAGGCACCCGTCCTCAGCCACATAGCTCTGCATGCATCATCTTGGGCCCTGAAGGCCTTGTGCAGCAATGACGGTGACCATGTGCAGCTGCATTCCAGCACATTGTTGGCCTCCCCATGGCATAGTGTGCAATTACTGTTCAGGACCTGGGTGGTATCTGATTGTGTACCAATTGAAGGGGACAAGACAGGACGCACCCGCATAGTAGTATGAGGCTGTGCCTCCCCAGCAAGATTATCTTGGCCGGCTGCATGAGGGTGGTGCAGCCTGATACTAAGACCTGCACAAATGCAGAGAATAACAACTGCAAGCTGGCTCTGCAAGAAGCTTGTGGCAAGACTATACACAGCCTTGGGTCAGTACTATCAGCACTGTAGCGGCTGTAGAGCTGTGAGCAAAGAGGCAGCAGGCAAGCGGCGCACCCTCAAACTTCTGTGGCGCATCCACAGTCAGTGCAGTCAGGCAGGCATTCAGGGTGCGCAGCGCCTTAATCTGGAGCTGCTGCTCAATTGTGCTGATTGCAAACTCGCTGCCAACCTGCAGAAGGCACGCCCCTCCTAAGCCTTTGCATGCCAACACGTCTTCCTGCCTGCAACAAGACCTGATTGAGAGATGGACTACTGCACCTGTACGCCGGCTAGACCAAAATTGCCCTCAATAGAGGCACGCAGGCCACGAATGACCTTCTTCAAAGACTCATGCTGCGAAGCCGCTCTCAGAGCATCTGTGAGCGTGGATCTGAGCCAGTCCATGAAGTCTGTGTCGCCTGGACCTGCATGCACGAAGATACTATCACAGCGACAATGCCTCCAGTGCAGCTGCTCCGGCAAGATAGACGGTGTGAGGCTCACCAGGGATATACACTCCAGACCCATCTTGGAGCTCCTCAGCAGAAATGAGGCCAAATGCATGGAAGAGGGGTCCCAAAGAGCCATAGGCCGGGAGATCTGCCTCCACCTTGCTCAGACAGTCCCCCTCTCTCAACCAGAACGTCACTCTCGTTGCATTGATGTGCTCTCCTTCGGTCAACTTGGCCACATAGCTGTTTAGCGACTGCGAAGCAATAATATCAGTATGAGAAGGCATGCATGCTCGTTATTGGATCTCGAATTGCCACAGAGCAGCAGTAGTAAATTTTCGGCGGGGCTAATTACCCACCTTGAGCGACTCAGAGTTCTGAGACCTCTCGCGTGGGTACGCTGAAAAGAGGTCAGGATGGACCCTGCGGACAATAGAACGCACATGCCTCTTATCAGTAGGCTCCATGTGCCCCTAGACTGGTCCTGTCCGCTAGGCAGGGTTTCTGCAGTGACTCAGATCTTGTTCAGATTGCGGATACTGTACTGTCTCGGCTTCTCACAAACATGTGTCGACCAAGGCTTCAACTCATCTCGGTTGTATTGCGAGGCAGTGCGAAGTTGTTGCTACAGAGTTGACGGATTTAGCGGAGCGCATGCCAGCAAATCGAGTAAACGCTGGGCGCTTCGGCCAGCTCGGCCTGCCCAGTGGGCTATTTGGTCCAAGGTTAGACTTCTGGCCGTCGATCATCACTTCAGCTGCGGCTGCAGATAGGCCCGGCGATGGGACTGATGAGGCCCCTTTGTCCACTATTTGATGAGTATCGATCTTAGGAGGGACTCGCGCTGTACTTACCGCCGCCACGCTCCTGCAGACCTTCCAGGACGGCAGGGGCTGCATGGAACCATCGCAAAGCGCATCTGTAGCACGCAATAAGGCCGATTGTTGAGCATACGGAGCAGGGAACTCTGGTTGATATGACCAGAAAGCCGTAGAACGCATGTCTGCAAAGCCCAGTGGAGGAAAAGAAGGATATGTCTGGCAAAGCCCTGGAGAAAAAGGCACCTGAAGTGGCATTTATGGCCTGCCTGTGCCATGACAAGATTCGTGAAGACCTGATTGCCAACACTCATATCGCGCATAGCCACTCCTTATGCCCGCAAATGCTTGCGAATATGGTCTGGTGACAGAGATTGCACAGCCGGCGGCCCGGTGACCAGGGTACAGGTTATAATCTCAGTCCTTCTACACTGAAGAAGGCCTAATTGGTCTTGTCTCCTTTGTCTCCGTCTCGTCATCTGCAAGGGTATGACCTCTGCAAGTAGCCTGATACGTATCCGGGGCTGCCGCAGGCTGAAGGCCTACCCCTGTCTTGCCAGCCCGCCTCTCAACCAGCCACCATCCTCCTCCCAGACTTCCGCCCCTGCCACCTGCAGAAGGCCTGCAAGCTCAGGCCGGCCGCAATGGGTGGCATCGAACGAGCTGTGAAGCTTCTCGAAGGTATGACTCGCCATTCGGCGGGCTTTCTCCGCAACGGAAGTCACAGACCCTACTCAGTGCCTTCCTGTGGTCCTTTTGTTGGGTGATATCCACGGTCTGTGTTTTGCCTGGCGTCGGTCTCTGCATTGCTTAGGCCAGTTACATCACATATGGACTTTTTTGCTATGTCTGAAGCCCGGTCCTGTCACCGCGTTCGCTTCTTTGCGGGGTCAGCGTGGGTCAAGTTCAGGGCCGGATGTCAAGGTAGGAAGAGAGCAGGGCACTCGCAGTCAGTAGTCTTTTGCTGAGGATAAGCTTCTATGAAGCCCTGGCGCCCGCCACAAAGGCGCTTGGGCTGATCGCCGTGCGCTGCACCGCCTGAAGAGAAGGTCTCCAGCGCGCCTGCAGGGTTTGATCGACCTGCCAAGGTCCACGCGACGAGATACGCGTCCGTTCAGCGTCAGGAGCGAGGCCATGCTCCTGACGGTGCATATTGCGATAGACCTCCGGCTCCTGACATAGGAGTCTCCTTCTGTGCAGGCAAAGACAACAGAGTGTGGACAGATGGCCTGGCTCGACAGAGCCCCGCTGTAGGTGCGCCCAGCGCCATCAGCTTGTATAACCTTGACTTGATTTATTGTTGCGCCTGATCGCTCATGAGATCCCGCTCGGTGCAGCATCGTGCTTGTCACCAGTAACATCTGCGGGACACCACAAACAGAGGCCGATGTGTGTACAGGAAACGGAGCGGCAGTACCTATGGCCAGTGAGATCCAGGTATACTTATAATGGCATACATCTCCTGCTTGCTTGTGCTGGAGGCCGTTAATAACTCAGAAGTCCTTTTAGCAGGAGTGAAGAAGCTTGTGCTGTGTCATTGTCTGTTGACTGCCTATCATGCACCTCAAGCGGCTAGAAATGCACAGGTTATGGAAGTGGAGGCGTTCTGTGGAGTCCATGATATGATTCATGCTGCTATTCTTTCGTATGGATCACAGGCGTCGCTAAGAGAGGTAATGGCTCCCCCATTAGCACCCCTGACTATAATCTGCCATCACCCCCCCCCCCCCCCCCCCCCCCCCGCCATCTGAACAATTTATGTGCTCCCCAAGGCTACCTGTTCTTTGTACAATTGCAGGCTCCTCGTCTGGACCCTTGAATGTGTCTCATTGGTGTGTGACAGGCTTGGTGATCGTGTAGCACCTTGCTTGCAGATCTACAGGGCATGCGAGATTCGAGGTCGCATTGCATATAAACGGTCGGGAGGCTCCCGCCTCATTACTCAGAATGACCACTGGAAGAGCCAAATCCGTCATGCTCTCTACACGAGCGAGAGGTTTGTCAGGTGCGCCTTTGAGGTAGCTGCATGTCACTTGAGTTCATTGCCCTGGGCTGACGTCTGGAATGTGTATGAAGTTGATAGTGGCTGGTTGGGTGGCACAAGCACGTGTAGACCACTGCTGATGTGCTATATGTCGGACACGGGCTTTGTCTGTGCAGAGCTTCAGAGGGTGCAGACTGCTGGACAGTGTCCAAGAACTACACAAAGCTGGTTCCAGGAACAACCACCGTGCTGGTGCGCACAAATGGGGAGGGCACAGCTGTCATTGATGAGGGTCCCCTCGCTCGTGGTCCATCAAGGGCCCCCCGCCGTCTCACGCGCTCCAAGCATGCCCTGGATGATGCCCTACCCGTGTCCCCGCGGCGCAAGCGCACCAGGTACTGTCATGCTGGCAGGAAACCTTTGCAATACAAAGCTCGCATGTGCATGGCACTTGTAGCGCTTTTGCACAAAGAGTACAACCTTGTAAATCTCAGATATCGGAGCCTGCAAAACAAGTGACAGTGGGAATACTTCGGCCCTGCTCACAGCAAACAAAGGTGTTGCTGATGAGAGGAGTGACAGCCTTTGTGTAAGCAAACACCTCCTTCAGCAAGTGGACTGCCAGGCATTTTCAGATACTGATCTGATTGCATGCACTCGGGGCTTTGAAATCATATGCTTCTGATCCGTGGAGGGCATGTATCTGCAGGATGACCCGCGCTGCATCAAGGTTTGAGCCAGGATCAGCCGCAGAGACTGAGGAGCTTGATGCGGGATGTGGCAATGCCTCACCTGACCTTGGTGACAGCATGGCGTCTGGTGCAGGCCAGCACCACCTGCAGCCTCGAACCAGGTCAGCACCTGTCTCGGTTTCTGCAAATCTATGGGATGCCATCTCAATGCCTTGCAGCTTGTTGTGCCTGGTGTGCATTGCCTGCATCTGAAGATAGCTCATCCCATGCAGCCCTGAGGACTACCGGGCAGGGCCATCAGGGTTTCAGGGCAGCGCACAGGGCATGGAAGGCATTGATGAGAGCAGCCAGAATGATGACCTGGTCCCCCGCGCTGCTCGGACCCCCAGCACAGCACCCCGGGTGGGACTTGCCCTCCCCTCTGCCCTATCACGGTCCAATGCTCAGCCTGTGCCTTGCTGATGACAATCCCCTTCTGCTGACAGGGTCTTGTCACAGGCCAGCCAGTGAACACCCATTGTGTGTGTGCGATTGGCCTGTCTGTCTGTTCAAGGCTTTCTCTCTGCAAATGCAGTACCACACAGCGCAGGTATGAAGCTGTGGCAAGCACTGATAGTACAGTGTGCGTGGCAGCTGTATGACTGATGGTTCGCCTGGGTGCAGACGAGGCGCCTGATGACCCCCAGGACACAGCAGGACGACGAGACGCTTTTGGCACACAGCAGCGCTGTGCATGCGTTTGGGCCTACGCCTGAGGCCCCCACGCCGGGCGGCGCGCTGCGGCCTGCCACTGGCGCCAGGGGCGGATCTGCAGGTTGCGGACGCTGGGGCCAGCGCCTGACGCTGTCCTCGCAGCGCAACCCCCACTGGGGCCGCAGCACTCAGACTCTGGAGGAGCTTCCCTTTGAGAAGCCCGTCGAGGGTATGCTGCCCAGCATGCTGCATATGTGCAGTACTTTCCCCTAGCCGGCAGCGGATATAAGCTGCACCTGTGCCACCTATGTGTCCCATCAGCAGCATACAGCCCCTGCCTTGATGTGTTCCTTACAGAGATCTGCTCCAGCAGGCTCAAACTCGCCGGTGAATGGAGCATCTCTGAGGCGCGCGCGCTCTGCCGAGGCTGAGAGCCCGCCCACCACGCAGCTGTACGCGCTGCGCTCCAGGGCGGCGGCCCCGCACCGCTCCCCGCCCGGCTTTGGCGCCTCTCCAGACCCGGAGGCAGCAGCTGCCGCAGACCATGCTGCCAGCACCACCATGGGCCCCATCAAGAGCCGCCTCAAGGTGCGCACCCCTCACCGCACAGCACATTCACACGCGCATCTCAAGAACAGCAGGATCTGCCCCTTGTTGTGGGTCAGCATGTGCAAAGCCTCGGGTTACTACGCTAATACTTAGTCCTCTCCAACATGATTGTCGCGGCATGGTGCCGTTGTATTGCTCTCAATAGCAGTCACATTTTATTGAAGAGGGACTTCCTTTGCAGGCTGCCGCAAAGGCAGCTGCAGCTGCAGAGGCAGCCTCGGCTGCCCGGGCGGCTCAAGAGGAAGCCTGCTCTACCTACACGCATGGTGACGTTGTTGCAGCGGTGGACTCCCAGGCCCACACCAGTGCGGAGCCCAGGAATCTTCGTCGCAAGTCTGCTGTCGCGGTGTGCTTCTGCACCGGCCGCTTTGTACATGTGTGCACTTTGCACACCCATGTCAGTGTCTGTGTCCAACCTGGAGCTTCCTGCCGCTGGATTGCTTTGAGGCTCTTTTTACAGCATTTGATTGGGCTTTGCGTGTATAGGGTGAGGGCAACGATGCTGGCACTGCAGCAGCTGAGCCTGAACAGGCTCCCGTGTCAGCCCGCCCACGCAGTGCCAGCAGAGCAAACACACCTTCCCTGGACACCTCCGACCCCAACCGTAGAAGAGGAGGTAAGGACTTCAACCTGCATCTGAGATGTATGATGCATTGGCTTGCTGGAGGCTTGACACCAGAATTGCAAAGCTGATTGGTGCAGCAGAATAATCCAAGCACTTGTCCACCATCCCTGCTCAAAGCGACCTTTCTGTATGCAGGCAAGGGCAGGGTACCTGTAAAGCTGATTGAGCAGGTGCAGCAGCGGCACAATGCCACGCAGATCACAGGCGGCTCCTCTGCACATCTGATTCCTCAGACGCCCAGCATGACCGCCCGCCACCTTCACCCTGGCCTGGCGTCCTACTCATCTACCCCTGGCGCTACACCCTCCCTCACGCCCCCTCGCACCTTCATGTCCAGTCTCCAGGTATGCGCGGCAATTCGCATTTTTAGAAATGCGCTTGCGTGACTGTGTACAGCCTTTGGCAGACGTGTCTCTGCAGGCTTCATAGTTTGCATTGGGTCAGTCTGTGTGTGGGGTTGGCAGGCAGTGTAACAGGAGATGATGGGTCCATAGGGAGAGGAATTGACCCTCGCAACCACTGTCAGAAGTAGGCATAGGAGAGTGAGCAGGGCTCCTTTCTGATGCAGGGGGCAGCATCCAGTGTAGCAGCAGACAACAAGGGTGCAGAGATGCTGCTGGCGTATAACGAGGAGCTGCCGCCGGAGGACTGCACGGAAGGCGCGGACGAGTCGGACGATGGCGGGGCGCGCCGCATGCTGCGCTCGCATGCTGCAGCGGCCGCGATTGCAGCCGGCACTACAGGCAATGGCGCAGGCTTCAAGCGCGCTGCCCTGCAGGTCTGTTTATTGGCAAAGCTTGCGCACTGCCCAGCCAGACCTTCTCTTACCGTCAGTCTGTCATGAGACCAGTGCCATCACCTTCCTGTGGCACTGCACTGTGTAGTGTTGAGCAGTTTGTGTTTCCAAATAAAGTCTAGGAAATTGGCCTGTTGTGTCAGCTTGAATGTATGATGTACGCAGGTGTTGCAGAGTACCTCTGAAGCTATGACGGCCAAGCAGCTGGCACAGGCCGCCATCAATCAGGGCCTCATCAGCAGCAGCACCAAGGTGTCTGTCCCCACCCTGCTTATGCTGAGGAGTGAAGTGCTCGTTGTTGTGAGTGCCCACTGACAGTGTGGGCATTGGCATCCTGTTGCATCGTTGGGCAAAGCTGGGACCCCTTTGCAAAAGGCCTTCTCTCATACATGATTGTAGCAGTGTGAGAGGCTTGCACGCGCATGCAGATGGTGATGCCGGAGTCGATGATGGCGTCATCGCTGTCCAGCGACATCAGGCAGAAGGAGCGCCGGTCCGCCTTCACCAAGCCAGAAGAGGGCAAGTTTGGCCTGCGGGCATGGCACGACTGAGCCTCTGCTTGCAATCCTGACCCTGCATCAGCAGTGCCAAGTATGCGGAAATTGGCAGAAAGTCTGAGGGTCTAAGGCGCATGCATTTGTCAACAAGCTAGAGTGCAGCTAGTTTCAGCGCGTTTTGTCGCAGAATGCGCAAGCAGCTGCCTTGGTAGACAAAATTGCACATTCTCAAGATCTACTGCGTTTCTGAATGTATGCTGAGGAGTATTGGCAGTGTGCGCTCTTTTGCGCGGCTGGGCTTATATTGGAAAGACAGGGCAGGCGCACTTATTGGCATAATGTGACGATGAAACAGCGGCTAGTGTGCCCACACAATTGTTGTCCCGCCTCACCGCCTGCATGTGCTCCGGGATGTTTGGTTATATCAACTGAGATTGAGAAAGAGAATTTAGAGCTGGGCTAGTAGTGACCATTCATGTCACAAGGATAAGTGACCATCAGTAGATGCATACTTAATTCGCAGGGCGCATCCCATGCAGGCATGGTATGTGGGCGCTAGATTGAGCTGGATTTCCCCTTGCACAGGCAAAGGCATCTGGATTGTTGTCCCGAGCTCAGGCGTGTCGTGTTGCGCAATCTGCTGACTGTGCAACCTTTTGTTGCACCTATGCTTCAGTCTGTAGCTTTGAATTCCCAGTATGTGTCCTGTGGCAATGTAAAACCATGCTGTGTTTAATTAGTTGAGTGAAATCTACACGGCAGTTTTGTGAGTGTTACATATCAGCCCATGTCTTAAGAATGTCTTAGGGAAGCTTCCACTGTCCGGCTTCATTCACTCCTCTGTTGACACCACATTATCTAGGTTGCTACCCTGATTATGATTGAGATGCATCTGCACTTGCATGTGCATGCTTCCTAAACCATACATCATTGCTCATGCAAGGCCAGCGCTGAGAGCCTCTCAATCTCAGGCGGCGAGAAGATACACGGCACGTCCCCGTTGCCTACACTGTAAGCCATGCATTGTGGATTCAGAGCCATATGATATTTGACAGAATCATGTACGGGGAGTGTTGATACTGGCATCCTCTGTCTCCTTGCACTGAAGCAAGCAGCCCAAGCCTCTGCATGGTGGGCACAGCCCGCAAGCTCGCTGAGATCTGTTGGTGATCGCAGAGGATCTCACAACAAGGGATTAGCTCCACTCCAGAGCTGAAGTGCCCTTCCTTGCAGCTAGCAAGTTGCAGGTGCATGGATCATGCAGTTGCAAGAAGGGCTCAAATCCTGTGCTCTGCTGGCTGTACATCTATGAAATAAGGTTCCACCAAAGAAGTCCTACGCTAGATCTGACAGAGAGTTGAGAAGCATCAAGGAGCTGCATTCTGCAAAAGCCGCCGCCCAGCTGAAGTGGCATCTGTGCTTCCGCCAGTCCCAGCTCCTGCGGAGGTTTAGACAATCAAATGTGGGTGTTTCATGTGAAGCATCTTCAGCCTTGGTAGGCATGTGCTGTTACTGATCCGTCTGCTCATGCATGTCTCAACAAGAGTTGGCTGCAAAAGGCTACAGGTGGTGCACCTCACAACCTGGCAAATGCATGATGAGTTGGTAGGGGGTCCTGCGCACCCATCTGTGTCACGGGGAGGCCCTGCTGCGCCTGCAGCTGCCCCAGCGCCTGCGTTACATAGCTCTCAACCGCTGCTGCCGGCCCCTGTGCGTCCTGCACCTGCTGCTGTGGCTGCTGCGCCTGAAAGTAGGTCGCTGTTTGCTGGTTTACGTACGCCTACACATCATCAAGAACGCATTGCTATACCTGTACAGCTGTGTGGCTCAAAGATAGCTGCTAATTTACCAGCCTCCACAACACCCGTGCATCACCGGTGTAACCGGTATTCCGTGAGCAGCATCTGTACATGAGCGCACGTGTCAAATTGCCAGGTGCGTGACATTACCTGTGTTGGCGGTGAAGCACTTGGCGTAGAGGAAGCAGTTCCGCAGCAAGTTTCTACTCCTGAGCTCTGGGTGGTGGTCGTAGCTGCTGTGGGCACTGTGGCATATCCTGTGTTTGTGCTTGCCGCAGCACTGGACGCATCTGCACAGAAGTGTTCATTTGCATGCTTCTCACGCAATACCCCTCATAGGAGGAGATATTTCTGCATGTCAACATCCACAGTCTCAGCTATACGGAGCACACGCTCGGCTCTGGCAATTTTTACCTGGCCCAGGCACTGGTGCTTGCGCGTGTGAATCGCTGCTGGAAGTGGGCACTGCATTGGTGTAGGTGTTGCTGTTGCCAGCCCCAGCCCCCGCGTACACTGGTGCGGGTGCAACAGTGCCTGCGGACATGGTTTGATTGTCAGGCGTCCGCACGGTCATTGATGGACACCTATGATCAGTCATGCAGTACAATGTAGGAGCGATGACATTTTCATGGCAACGAAGGGGTAGCCAACTTGGTACCTGCGCCAGAACCTGAAGAGCTTGCTGCCTGATTGGTGGCGCTGTATGCGGTCTGTGTATTCTGATTGTTCTGGTACGTGCTGGCGGAAGGGGCTTGCGCCACTCCACTGGGGTTGGCGGGTGCGACGCCGCTACTCACGGTGTTCTGACTGTTCTGGTATGTGCTGGCAGAAGGGGCCTGTGCCACTGCACCAGAGTAGGCGGTACTGGTGCTGCTGCTGCTGCTGCTTGCTGCGCTGGGGTCATTGCCAATGGTGATAGCTGGCGCCCCTGCTGCATACGCCTGAGAGTTGAACACGTTGTCCTTCTCCAGATGGACACCCTTGGGTCCAACCTGCACACCGACCAACACGTGTACAAGACGTACTGGTGGAGCATGCCTTCATGTTCAGCCGCCATGTCTCCAGCACTGAGGATCTGCAGGCTCACCGAGAAGATCCCGGGTGCGTTGCCCCCGTTAACCCATGTCAGCGTGCCGTCCCGCTGGAATTGCACCTCATCCCCGCTGTTGTTGTTTGTGAGCACCTGCAGCGTTCCATCAGCTGCCTGTGTGATTGTGGGCCCCTTTCCTTGTGCGAGATCCGCCACTCCACCCACAAACCTGCACTCACCCGCTGAAGTGAGACTGCTGCCCCCAAGTACGTGTTCACAGATGCTTGCCACACAAGGCACTAGGACTCCTGTACCACATATCATGTGCATATCAAAGCTTTCAGGATTGCTCACTTGCTTGCAAGGCTGCCCAGTGCCTGGGACCCCATGCTTGCCAGATTGCTGGCGACGCCTCCAGCAGCCTGCTGCTGCAGCATCTTCCTTCCAAGCGATTGGCTGTACTCGCCCGGAGCACTATCCTGTGTCAGCAATGCAGGCTGCCCATAGAATGTCGAGCTGACTGAAGGCTGAGGCGCCAGCTGTGGCGCTTGCACTGCCAGAAAGCTGTTTCCTGGGACATTCTTTGCTGCCTGCTCCTGGTCATGCGCTTTGATCTGCTGGTCTATGTTGCTCCCTACGATGCTGGCCAGTGCTCCCATAGCATCCAGATTATTGTTGAATACCTTTGCATGTCCTGCTCCTACAGCAGCAGCAGAAGATCACTCAACATTGCCTCACAGAGGACAGGATGCTAACACTGAGGTCCCACATCTTGTTACATAGTTTAACAGGCGCAATGGACCTGTCAGGCTACGATGAAGACAAAGCCGTGTCGATGATGCGGAGATGCATACTAGCTCTTGCTTACCATCTGAGACCATCACTCCAGGCACACTTCTGCTCAAGGTGACAGTGGGGATCCTGGCCGAGTACAAGCCGCCCGCTTCTGACTGCCCTGATACGCCCTGCGTCCCTGCGCCCTTGAGTCCATAGGTTCCAACGCCATATGCCATAGGCTTCTCAGAGCCAGACACCATCAGGTTGTCCGCCAGCTGTGCATATGCTGGAGAGATCACAGTGAAGGACAGCACCGCTGATGCGATTACTATGGTGTTGTATAGCCCCATCATGGTTTCTCAAATGTGAAGAGATTTGACGATACAGGGGCTGTGTACCTGGATACAGCCCTTGCTCCTTACGAACCTGGCCTCGGAAGCCTTCCGGGCAGGACGGTGCCAAAATAGGTTCGCTCTAATTTTCTGTGCCCTTTTTCCGAGTTGGGCCGCGGAGAAATCTCTACCTTGCGCCGTCATGCTTACAGTCTTGGTACGTAGTCTGGCTTATAACAACACAGCCAATGTCTATACGATAGTCTCTGAAGAGGAAGTATAAGCCCAACAATAGTATCATGTCAGACAGCTTGCGAAATGACCCTTGGAAGGCCGTGCAAGGTCTAGAGAATGCCACAAAAAAGCTGCAGAGGTTTTCGGAATCAGTGCAGGCAAGTCACACCTTCACACTCTGATCTAGACCAGCTGCAGTCAGAGAGGGCGTTATGTCAGGGATCATCTATGCAAGACAGGAATCTTTAATTTCGATTACCGAGCTGATTGACTACCTGTGTGCAGACATCCCGCCTGATGCCAGCCACTAGGGAACGGGCTCTCAGTGTCGGAAAGGAATGCAAAGCCGTCATTTGCCACCTGCTGGTATGCTTCCCTGGTGTGCACCTCAGACACACAAGACGCTGTCAGAGCTTTTGCAGCGATTCTCCGACTATGGCTACCAACATAAATGTCATCATGCGCCTTTCAGGAACACTTCAGCAGCGCCCAGCTTAAAGGTGAGCCAGGAGATGATGCAGAGGTGCTGGAGAAGGCCATGGAAGAGCTGCTCGATGACGCGCTCGAGAGGGTGGACACCTCCCTGGACCGGGCACGAGCGCTGCTGAGAGCGGCGGAGGCCCCAGCTAGCACCCTGGCGCCTGCTGCAGAGGCAGGGCCTGTGTCAGCGGCACAGCCTGTTGCTGGTGCGTAAACGCCACTCTATGCTATAGTAAGGTTGGCCCGTGGGACAGAGACGAAGGAGCTGTATACAGGTCACTTCGAGCTGAGACGCGCAAGCAGGGTCAGCATATGCGATTTGCTTGGTCTGAGGAGACGAGAGGCGCTGCACCATCATACACGCCGCGCAAGCAGTGCTGGAGAATGGTGCTATCTGAATGCATCGAGGAGGAGCTCCTGAGATGATACTTCATGCAGGAGTGAGAGCAAGCGGAAAGGCGACCAAGTCTGCCGCCTTCTTTGCCGCACACATGGACTTCAGCTCGGGTCCAAGGCCCCAGGATCTGTTCAATCCGCCTGCGGATAACAGCAACGAGCCCTTCAGGCCTCTGTTGCGGCCCTGGCAGCAGGCGCTGCCTGACTGCCCTGCTGCAGAGCCTAGTGACCCACCTGGGATGCATCCCTTGCAGAAGAAGCTGTCTGACCTGACTTACCAGCCATGGCAGCTTGAAGTCACCGAGCCCATCATGCCACAGGTGAGGCATTATAGCAGTGCACTTGAGGTCTTTCTTTGGAAGCTTTGCTCATAGCAGCATGCGATATCACTTTCCGGCTGTCTCAGAATGAGGAGTCGTTTCATGGGCAGAGGCCTCAGGTTGGCTGGTCATCTTGGCACCGTGAGCGCTGTAATGATGCCATGGGTTTTGCTGTGTGCTAGTATGGTTGCATTGTGCTGCCATTCGACACGGGAGTATGTATCTTGCAGGGTTTGGATGAGACTCCCCTGACCTACATAGAGACCCTTCCTGCACTCAAGGAGCTGGCAGGGGAGCTGGCGTCAGCTTCTGAGGTAGCAGTCGACCTAGAGGCGCACTCCTACAGAAGCTTCCAGGGTTTCTGCTGCCTGATGCAGCTGTCAACAAGGCAGGCGGACTACCTGGTGGATGTTCTGGCACTCAGGACCTCCATAGGACCCTGCCTGGGCCCTGTCTTTGCCAACGCCAAGGCATGCTCCTCCTCTGCTCATCACTCTGTATACAGAGCTGCTCTGTGGCGGGGAGCAACATGCAGTGAGTCGGCAGACTACATGCTGGAGTGCCCCAGAGCATTTGCACCTTGGCCAATCTGCGGGATGACACTTGTATGTGGCTTTCCCATATATATGGGCGGTTTTTGGGGTCAGCAGCAAGTTTCGGAGGCCATTTACTGATCTGGGCTGGATGCATGCAGGTTGTGAAGGTGCTGCATGGGGCGGACAGCGACATTGTGTGGCTGCAGCGAGACTTTGGCATCTATGTGGTCAACCTATTCGACACTGGGCAGGCTGCACGGGTCTTGGCCTACCCATCAGCTGGCCTGGCATATCTGCTGTCCAGGATGTGCGGTGTCAAGGTGAGATGGCCTTTGCGCTTGTACAGAATACATACTTTTCATACAGGCAACACTTGAATGACCTTGCCTGCTACACTGGCAGACTGATGCAGGCGCCGTGAAAGGTGATGGACTGGTGGCTGTGCAAACATGCAGGCAGATAAGCGCTGGCAGCTGGCTGACTGGAGGGTCAGACCCTTGTCTGAGGAGGCCCTGCTGTATGCGCGCATGGACACCCACTATCTCCTCTACATGTACGACCGGATCAAGGTGCGACTTTTGAGCTTTGCATACACTCTTGCATCATCCTGAACCTGCTCGAGATGCCAGGATTCTACTGCTCACTGTGAGGACTAGGCATGCACGTCTGATCTGGCCAATTGACGGGAAAGGGTGATGTGCTGTAGGCTGAGCTGGCCGAGGTGCCAAGGGTGCCAGATCACCACCAGTCTGACATACCCGTGAGGGGCCCCGCCAGCATGATGGGCGTTGTGCTGGAGCGCTCGCGGCGGCTGTGCCTCTCCCAGTATCAGAAGGAGCTGTTCACTCCCACCTCCTATCTGGACGCCTACGCTCGGATGCAGGACCGCCTCACCAGGCAGCAGCTGGCAGTCTTTGCAGGTTGGGCTCAGCAGTTCAGCCACATTGCAAGAGGGCTGAACCATCTCACCACGCTGTGTAGTGTGCTCCTTGATTGTGAGGGCATGATGAGAGAAAACTCCCACTTGGTGACCTTTGCCTTTTGTGCCTGCATCTTGAGCACATCTATGTGTAGAACGCTAGTTGTACACTGACAACACCTTTTTCTGTTGACCCATCTCAGCAGAGGTAGCAGGCTGAGGCAATCAGCACGCTGCAGGGCTGTTTGCCTGGCGAGACCGCGTTGCAAGGGAGAGGGATGAGAGCATAGGCTTTGTCATGCCCAAGACCCTGTTCATGAAGCTGGTCAAGGGCATTCCGCAGAACACAAAGGAGCTGCACAGCGCGCTGGGAATGTGAGCCACTGCTGAACTGTTCTCAGTGCATCTTGGCGTCTCAATCATGCCCGCACCCTTGACCCTTGTGGCTCTTATGGTCAACATCCAGAATGCAGGACAGTGTGGCATCTCTTTACATGCAGGACATTGCAGATAATGCTTGCCCTCTCAAACATAGGAGACTTGTTAGTCAGCCAGCTGGGCGCATGTTGAGGCCTTTGCTTCTGCTCTGCAGACGCGGGAAGAGGTCCTCTCCCATAGCGGTCGAGCTGGCAGCTGAGGTGGTCCAGGTCATTACGGCCTCTGCCCACAACCCAGAATCTGTTCCTGAGCCAAATGAGCTATGCCCCTTACCACGCCACTATGAGTCAGGCCTTGCTGTGCCAGCTCCCTCACAGAGCAACGGGCCCCATAGCTTGCAGCAGACAGCAGAGCAGAGCGCAGCGCCAGCACAGGAGCATGAATCTGGCAGCACAGACACAAGAGAAGGGCAGCAATCTGCTCTGCTCTTGAACAGTGCGCAGGGGCAGGCTGCCCCAAAACAAAAGGCATCAGAGGATGGCAAATATCAGGAAATAGCCGCACTCGCTGTACCTTCGGCAGAGCAACGTAGGCCATGTGTGACCAGCCTGCAGCCCAAGGCCCTTCCATCTTTGAGCTTTGGCACCAGGAAGTCCAGCAGCCTCTTCAGGCAGGCCCCAAAGGCCTCACCTGCCCAACCGGCAACCCCAGTGCCCGCACATGCAGCCCCCATCCCTAGCCAACAGAGTCTAGCCCCCACTGCTGCTGCAACAGCTACCTCAGCTGAAGCAGCGCCTACAGACAAGTCTTTGTTACAGGCTGAAGCAGGCATTCCTATGATTGGAGGTGCTGAAGCAACAGCAGCTGAGCTGGATCATTCACTAGCATCAGATCCTGCTGATACCATGGTTGTTGACGCATCTGAGGGCAGCACAGTCAAGCCTAGAGGAGCCTTGGCAGGACCTGGAACGCAGAGTCTGCCCATACAAAGCCAGCCGACGAAGCTTGGCAGCATGTTTGGCGCCTCTAAGCGCGCCAGACTTGGCCCAGGCGCTGCCATGCTCAGCGTGCTCTCCAACTCAAAGCAGCCAGCAAGGACTGCAGACCAGGTGGCTACTGCTCATCTATGTGCCGTTCATGGCAGCAGCTTGGGCTGTGAGTGTTGCCTTTCTGCACAGTAATGACCTGCCCTAGTTGAAGAAGCCGAAGACAAGGAAGCGCAACGATTTGGTTTTCAGAGGCACGTGCAGCTGTGTAAAGACTCCAATTCATTATGTCGCTCTGCAGGCAGCAGTGGTCAGAGGGCTCAAAGCGCAGCTGGCCCTTCCCTTTGTCGGCAGCTTCAGCGCTACTGCTTTGCTGTCAGCAACACCACTGCATACAGGGACCACATTAGTAGGCACTTCACAGGCAGCCGCCACATCTGAAGCTGCTGTACCTGCACCAGAAGGTAAATGCTCCACTGGATAGTCCGACACTTCCCAAAATAGATCAGGCCTGAAGTCACTAGCATAATGCTGTGTGTTCACTCTCATGCGTGCTCTGCTGCACGCAGGAGAGTCTGGAGGTGCCTTGCAGAAGACAAGCGGCGCTGCTGTGCGGTCTGTAATGGACGACCTTATATCAGAGGATCGCTTCGAGGCCCTGAGTTCCGCTCTGACCACGAGCCGGCACCCAAAGACAGGTAGGCGTGACATTTTCCGTTTGCTCACATGAAATAATCAGTGGCTGTGCAGGATCACGTATGCATGATCATGCGGCAGCTCCTGTGGAGTGACACCACCTGTAGCTATCCTCCATATGTTGAATGGTGCTGTCTCCCCCAGGAGATCTGTTGACCCCGGATGCGGTATGCAACTCGGAAGCATGCCTCCTGTTCGGGCTGTGCAGGCTTCAGGTGCTTTTCAAGCTGTCTGTGCACTGGAGCTTTCCTTGACATGGTGCTGCATGGTGCAGAGGACAAAGGGGGTCCAGAGGAGTATCTCCCATTGCCCATTTCCGAGGAGTATCAGCTGCCCAGCAAAGGCCGGAGGCGCTCCGCTCAGGGCCGGAGGACCCAGTCAGCGCAGCCCAGATCTGTCAGCAGGCCTGATAAGACGGACCTGACAGCAGCCCATGGAGTGCCACCGACAGAGGGAACGAGGGCTTCAGATGGCATGGAGAGAGCAGCTTCAAAGCAGTCGCTCCCAGGTGCTGAGGGCATGCATCCCAATGAAGTTGAGCAGAGGCTTGAGCAGGAAAAGTGCCAGAGCACCGGGAAGGCCATCTTGTATCATCAGGATGCGGCAGATGGGGAGGCTGCAGAGCAGAGGCCCCTGGGACCTGTCTTCCCTCGTAAGCAAAAGCCAAAGAGGCACGGAGAGCAGGGGGGCCAGCGCCATCAAAGCAGTGTGGCGCAGCTGCCTGTCAGCACATACGACTTTGCAGCAGCCCGAGCTGCAGCCAAGGGGCTGGATGTGTCTTCCATCATGGGCCTGCCCGCAAAGAGAAAAGCAGCCCACAGCGGCCTCTCAGCCCGAGGTGGCCGCACCGGTGGCCGTGCAGAGCGGGATGGTGCCGGTACGAACCTCTCTGTGTCATGAACTGTGCCTTCTTGGCTGCCGGATCATCTTGATAGAGTTGCACGTGAGACACTGCAAGCCAGGCATCCTTTGGTATATGCTGGCCCTCATGTGTGAGGCCGCTACTCGACAGCGACAGGGCTGTGTATGAATGACTTTACCTGGTGCAGGCTCAGACAGGCTTTCCTTGGGAGGAACAGTCGAGGGCGACAGCAAGAAGCAGAGAAAGCAGAAAGCCTTTGACCCCTACAGCAGCTTTGAGGCAAATGAGATCAAAGGCGGCAAGCATCGAACTGCTATGCACAAGATGGGCAACCGTAGCATGACTTTCAGCTAGATAGCACATCTTTACAAGCCCAGCAATGCCTGGTCTTAGACTCAATTTTAACAATGTGATTAACTAATGACTAATAAGCTGGTCACGCACACGTATGCAAGCATACAGTGTTGAGGGACTTGGGCTAGCTGTCGCAGACAGGATGTATTCCTGCTAATCACACAACACACCATGTGTGAACGGGCCTTTGACAGGTTTCCATAGGAAGCCACAGAAGAGTGATGCTATCCAGTGTTCCATCTCTCATAGAGCCACAGCCTTGTACTGAATTGGAGCATCCTTGAGCAAGTGCTGGTTCTCGATAAGCCTCAGCTCCCTCTGCTTGGCAACCTGCGCAGCCACCACCATTGCCTTGGGGGCCCCATATGAGCGGCTGAAGCCACTGCACCAGAGGGCACAGGTGCAAGACTGGCACTTCCCTAGCTTAATTTGAACCTCCTGCAGGCCTGTACCTCACCATGCCTGTTCTCACAGATTGTCAAGGGGCTCATGCACATCTGTGTTATTATTAAAGCACCTCATAGCGTGCCATTGGCGCAAAAGATCATAAGATCTGCGCTGGGACTTCCCTTGTATGATGTCGATGCCCAGGCCAGTCCAGCCAACCTGGGCTACAGTGCAGGATGCATACCTTGGCGTCTCTGACTGTTGCAAATGCTGCGTCCCCAGCTGCCTTCACAGTGGCCTGTAGAATCCCCTGCAGACTGGCCAGCGACCTCTCTACCGCCGTCTTCAGCTGCCCAGTGTGCTTGTCAAGGTTTGCAAGTAGCAACACCACTGTCAAGTCACCTGCAATAGGTTTTTGAGGATCAGATCTATATTCTGCGATCTCAATTGAGCGTATGCTTCAGACACCATGTACGAGTCACATGTTCTGCTTGAATATGGCGACTGCCTGCTCCTGTGCAAGATTGTGCCTGTTGCCCGCATTGAATTTGGTAGACTCAAGGCAGTCACCTGTGCCGGTGAAATAGGCCTTTGAGCGCGGGATTTGCATGCGCAGCGTGCTTGGCATGCCCTCCTCCTGTGGTAAAGTGGTGCTGGCAATCACAAGCAAGTGGTCTTCGGCACCCTCAGGATGGAAGCTTGTTATCACCTGCACACCATACACCACATGGCATAGTCCATTGCAGCTGCGTAGAGTCTGGCCTACCCCACCACGCAGGGAATATTATCAGTTGTATGCCAGACGACATACCACGGTGTGCGGCCCTCTGCTATGAAGCTCTTGGCATGCTGCAACTGCCTCCTGCTCTGTGCGGATCTTCCTGCCCAGAAGCTTCTCGGCCTCAAACTGGTTGGGGGTGATGATGCTGGCAAGAGCAACAATGTTTTCTACGTACAACGGGACCAGGTCCGGGCTCACATACAACCGCTCATGATCCCCCATCACCGGATCACAGACTGCAGCACATCACCCACAGCACCTGAGGGAGTCCTGCTTGACCATGCAGAAATGCCTGACACAGCGTAAGAGATACTTGCAATATGCCTGAGCATAGGGGCACAAGGCAAATGGCAAGGCCGAGGGCCAAGCAGGGTGGGAGGCATGATGGTAATGTATTCTCTGGGTCATGGGGCATTTATGGTGTGTGCAGGACTCACTGTAGGTGAGGTCTGCATTCTGCTTGCGCAAGAGCTCGACTAAGGAAGCAATTGTCTTCAGCAGGGATGCGCTCCCAATGTATCCTACAGCAGTGGCAGCATGTCAACTGTAGTGCCCCTGCTTTCCCCGCTTCAGAGAGGCCTCCGTGTGGGGGCCTTGTCAGTGATCCAAAGATTGCAAGCAACACGTGCAGAAGCAGCTGCTTGCCACCAGATTAAAGCGCATTGACACCACTTTTGGAGCGTCATGCTCTGTGCTCACGCCTGACCATTTGGCCATATACCTGATATGAGGTAGTCATAGTAAAGCAGACCGTTTGTCTGTAAGCCTTCTACTATCTCCCACAACTGATTACCGTCCATAATCTGACCCTTCCATGAAGGGTAGCCTGTGTGGTTTGAGAACTGCACAGTGTTCACAAAGTCTACCTGTGTGGCAACAGCAGGCATTCAGCCATTCCTCAAGTAGGGTATCGTATAGGTGGTGGGAGACACACAACAGTTATCTCACTTATGCACATACTTGATATTTGACGTCATGTAGGTGTGTGGAAGCGCACATCGAAGCCCAAGAGCTGCAACGGAAATACAGCACAGCGATTGCCAACGTAGCCATGCACCACATGGCTCTGTATGGACAGGACGCGCTTGGCCGCAGGCATGATATCTGCAGCTTCAGCTGACGCTGCAGTGCTGCTCTGTGACGACAGCAAACGACCTTTCTTGGAGAAAACTTGCTTGTCACTCTGGTAGGACCTGGTATGACGAATCAAGTATGGTGTCAGGATTAAAACTTGTGTCACCCCCGAGTTCAGAGTCCGACTAGCCAGAAGGTATCGTTTTAGGGCTACTGCAATCATACGGTCCTTTCTGATGATGACGGAGGCCCTGCATAGGGCGTATGACTCATAGTTGCTCTTGCCTGTCTCAGTTGGCAGACGTTGCGCAAGGATATGTCTGAAGAATCACATACCAATGAATCATTTCTAGTGCGGCAATTAAATCAGTGACCGAGCCCAGTACATATAGGTCCACAGCTCTCCGGAAGCTCACGTGAGCGCAATTGCGTCGTTCTGGAACCACTTGAACCGTAAGAAGGCGCACTTGAAGCACTCTTGCTGCGTTTACTGTTTCAAATGACAGACTTATAGCAATCCTTAAGGCTTGGGGGCTATTCTGAGGACATCCCATTCCCTCCATCTCCCGGGACATGCAGCTGCAGTACTCCAGAACGGGGATGCTGACGACTTTGCGTGCACCACTAGCTGACATTTGATATACCCGCTATTCACTCCTGACTCGCCAGTATATCGTGTTGTATGGGTGCGGAGGCACAGCATTGCCCTACCGCAAACGGGCTCATTAAGACTGGCAGCAGGGCACTGTCCGGGTCCTACATCCCCTTGGACACGTTCGTCTTGGAGCCTGAAGAAGTAGCAGGCCTACAGCAGCAATGCCAGGTTTCAGTCGAGGAGCTTATGCAGCTTCTTGTACAGCCAGCATCCCTCCTAGCTAGGGCACCAACATCTAAATTCCCGGTTGGGTGGGCATTTGAACCCGTACGCACTATGGGACAGATCACATTCCAATACACAGCTTGATCATCTGAGCCATACAATACCAGGCAACCAACCTGTGGAGGGCAGACTGGATCTTCCCATACAAGAGAGCTGCTTTACATGCAGGGCAATAGGGCTGGGCGTATCGGGGCGCCTCTATGCTGGTGTCAACTTGGAATTTCCTGGGCTGCCGCTGCAGCACTCTGTTCACGCAGAGCAGTTTCTGATCGCCAGCGCAGCATGGCATGGGGAACGCGGCCTCAGGCGCATTGCCGTGAATGCTGCGCCTTGCGGCCACTGCAGGCAGTTCATTGCGGAGCTTGTCACAGCGGTAAGGACCCTCATAAATAAGGCCGGATCATTCTTCATGCTCATACATCTCACAGGCTAGCCATTGGTGGCTTAGGATGTCACTTATCAGCCACTGCTCTGTCCTTGAATGTGTGCTTTGAAGTGATATCCAGAAGACTTCTTGATGACACAGCTGTGGAGAAATCATTGTGCTGAAGGGCTGCAAGTGTGCAGGACACCATAGAGCTGGCGTACAAGGGGAGCACATATCGCCTGGATGATATTCTGGTGGACAAGTTCTGCCCCAGCGATCTCATAGAGCCCGGCACAGCGCCCCTGCTCTTGGAGCAGCAGAGCAACGGCGTGCGCTTCACCCCAGCGGCAGAAGAGTTGCTGCGGCAATGTCCTGATCTGCAGGTAGGAGTGGCCTTATACCATCCCGGGAAAGTCTGGTGCGTCCTGTTGATGGCAACCTTGGCGAGGCCAGCAACCTACTGGCTGACTGACCAGCCCCCTTTCACCAAGACAGTTACAACAAGCATTGCTTCATTGAGAGCCTTTGAAGGACTGTGAGCTGCTCAATTCCAAGCGGCTGAGGGCTGTTGGGCGCTGCTGTGCAGGAGGCCGCGTCGCAGGCCTTGCTGTCTGCGCAGGAGAGCTATACGCCGTACACAAGGTGTCCAGCTGGCATGGGTTTGATCACCCAAGATGGGTCAGTGTACGGGGGCGGCGTCATTGAGAGCTGCGCCTACAACCCAACCATCAACCCCTTGCAAGCCGCATGCATCACTCTGGCAGCCAAAGGAAGGGGACCTTTCTCAGAGGTGCAGACCTCCTCACAAAGTGTCTCTGCACTTCAGAGCTCACATCCTCCGAGCTACGATGGCCAACTCTTACTTTGACATATTATTTTGGTTGCAGGTGAAGGAAGCTGTGCTTGCGGAGCTGCAAGCGGAGAGTGTATCATACGCAGAGACATGTAGAATAGCTCTGAACGCAATCAATCCTGACATACACTTGACTGTGCTGCACATTCAGCTTAAGTGACCCAGGCCTCTGATTTCGTCTAGAGACACGTGGTAGTACTCGCAGAGGAGTCGACAAGCAAGACAGCTTTGAGAGGTTACAACTCAATTGAGCCAATGTCGATTACAGGGGATCGCTGAACAGCCAGCCAATGCATTTTACCGTCATGAGGGCTACTATGAGCAAATTCCGATCACTACAGCTGCACATTGTCACATTGAGCTCACAGCTGGAATATCTGCTGTGCTGCCCTTGCATCTTGGATCCCCCTGGTCAGCGAGCAGACTTCTCCCTGTTCAGAATTCTCGGGGAGCTGGGCGCCGATGCGGCGGAAGTAGGTGTGCAAGGACAGGGTTGTCCTCAATTGTGGAGGGGACCTCGGCCAGGCCTCCTGCCCTGGCCAGGTAGGATGGCTTCAGGCGGGAGTCTATAGGCAGCAGCGCCATCTGCCTCGCCAGCTGCATGTGCACACATGGCTTGACCTGTGCCACAAAACTCCCCACCAGCAGCCCGGCCAAGCCCTGAACGAGCTACATGGTCTAAGCATGACAGGCTTTCCGCGTTAATGCCAGATCAAGATCACCAAATTCCACAGGCGCTATGGCCCTGCCTGGTATAGGGTAGCTCTGCAACACACAGTGATAGGGGGGTGGCACCTTGATCTGCCTGCAGAGGTGGCGGTGGGTTTTCTGCTGCAGGCGAGTGGTTCGTTTGGGCGGCAGCTTCCCCAGCTCGCTGATGAAGGTGTTCAGGAAGGTCTGGTTCCGGAAATCTGCCTGCGCCCTCACAGTGGCATTGCTGGCCTTCTTGACCCGGGCGCTGGGCTTCACGCTGGCCGGCAGCTGCCAGGCCACAGCTCCGGGCGCTGCATCCGGCGCCAAATCCTGCGCAAGTACAAGACATGGCAATCACACCCTGCTCTGAATTAAGCCGAGAGAAAACTTGACACGTCCAGTCCGACTGCCTACACGTTGCAGTGGTTGTTTTCTCTGGCTTGAGCTATAATCTGAATAAATGCAGCGGTTGGTCCTTGATGTTTGATTTGGCAGTATTGCGCATCTCCAGGCTCACAGGGGACATGGCTAGGGGTGAGAAGCCAAGAAGCCAGTATTCATTGCATCAGAGTCTAAGCGAGAAGGGTACCTCTGGCTGGTAGGTCTGCCCAGGATAGAAGGTGCGGGTGGGGTGGATGCGCTGCTGGGCAGAGATCTTGCGCATCTTGTCCAGATACTCCTGCCTCTCCATGAACTTGTCTGGCATCTTCTCTAAAGCATCCTCACTCTACACATGCACAGCTCAGCATTGAAGGGGATGGGAGATGCAGGTGCAAGGATGCACTTAAGCAGCTGCAAAAGGGACTGAGCATGAGCATCAGGGGACTACCACAGGAGGATTTGAGCTCACTGGCAAAGGCCTCATGCCGGGCAGTCGGACTCTGTTGGGCTACTTTGAAGAAATGCGTACAGAGGCTGCTGAGCAGGTGGCACACCTGGCCGGCGTAGCCAAGCTTGGCGTAGCCTGTGACGGGGTCGGCCCGGTGGTCCACAGGCGGCTCCATGACGGTGATGCGCCGGGGCGGCGGCTCTGAGGCCGCCTGCGCCGAGTAGGAGCCCGCCTGGGACTTCACATAGCTCTTGTCCGCCACATCGAATCGCCGGAACTCCTCTGGCAGCAGCTTGTCCAGCTCCTTCCTGCAGACACCATACAAAATCCAGACCGAGCACTTGCTGCACAACAGAGAACACCCAATGCTTCAACTGCCTTCAGGGCCCAGGTAGGTGCGATCTCTTACATTTGCAGCAAATAAGGGTCCAAGGCGGCATCTTTCTCGTTTGGAGGAAGATGGAGAGACATTCATGACATCTGGTGTCTTAGCGCCTTCATGGGCATCGAAGCGCATCTCTCACCTGGGGTCCTTGATGTCAAAGATTCTGCTCTGCGCCGACCTTGGCGGTGGTGGCTCTTCTTTCCGTAGTCTCTTCACATCTAAAACACTCGCCATCTCTGTGCCTGCACGGGCACGGAAACCTGCATAAGCCACACTCTACCAGCGCTGCCCTCTTGGCAATTCCAGGCAAGATGGTCAAGGGGTGATGCAGTTACAACTTTCTTAGGACACAGGACACATACAGCAGTCCAGACTCTACAAGCGGTGGGCCTGCCAGAATGACCAAGCTGTGGCTGGTGAGCAAGCTTGGTAGTGCACCCACCAAAGTGCTCCGCCATGAAAGATTGCCATTTCTGCTCCTCCTGGACCTCTGACTGAGCGCCCTGTACCCTCTCGGCTGCCACTTGAGCGGCGCCGCTCTCTGCAGCTTTGCTCTGAGACTCCATGACACCAGGCATGCCCTGGACTGTACGCGTGGCTGCTGCTGCTTCCTGGTACTCCCCATCATCCAATTCCTCTGACAGGCCAAGGTCATCTGCAACGCCTGTCTCCCTGCTTTCCTGCAGGCATGGTCCAGCATTCGTCTCTGGCAGGCAAGATATCATCACCACGGCATCCATGGCAGATGATAACATCTTGCGGTGAGATTGAATGTGGGATCTCTTCATCTGGAGCCAGAGGGCAAGCACTGCCACAACCAAAAAGATCTTTGATGGCTGCTGCATCCAATAAAGTGTGAAGGTGCTGGACGACATGACGTACCTCTTCTTGCTGTTGCGCTGCTGCTTCGGATGGGACTTCAGAACCACTGTCTGCACTCAGGGAAGGGCCCGGCGCATGGGCCCTATCAAAGCTGCGCTCTTCCCGGAACGCATCGTCCTCGGCCTCATTCTCCTGCACCGCCTGCACCTTGGAGTACAGCTGCTCCTCCCTGCTGGCGTCCTCCTCAATCTCCTGCTCCATCTGCGCAAGCTCTCCTGCTGCCGGTGCAGATGCCTCTGCACATGATAACCCGCCTGTCCACCTCCTCTTCTCCAAAGCAGCAAGCAGTCTCGTAGTGTACGTCTCTTGGAGCGACTAGATGATGCATGGACTGTCATTGAAAGTGCAAGGGAGGTCTGTTAAGACGAATGGAGCACCTGCGAGAGTGGCTTGCTGAGCAGAGCGCCCCAGCATCCTGTCTGCCCACTGCCTCATCTCCTTCGCCGTGGCATTCTCAGGAAGCCTATTCCCGTTGTCATCTCTATTCCCTGTGAGATCATGCCACTACTCACACTTCCAGGCGGCTCTGTTCTGAGACAAGACGGTAATCTTTCTTCTATATTGGGCAGCTTCAAATTGCGCTCAGCTAGCGACGTTTACCGTTCTGCTCATTGTCTTTATTGGATGCCGACGTTGCTGCTGAGGCATGCAGACAGCGCAGGGATAGCGCGCAGGGTGCATGAAAAGGCCCCTGTGTACAGCAAGCTTCCGCAAGCTTACTGGAGAGCTCAGCACTCCTCAGGGCACGTCGAGCTACACTGGCATGCTTCCATAAGACTCGCATAGCAAATTGTGCTAGATTGTTTTAAGAGATGTGCCCTGTCTCATATTGTACATCCTCCGAAGTGGACCTCCGATACAGCGATGTAGCTGCTGTATAAGCTTACAGACTCCAACAATCTGTGATGCAAAGCCTGCTGCAACATGGAGCAGATATCGCCGAGGCGAAGAGGATACACTTCCGAAACCTTTCATTGCAGTGCGCAAGCTTGTTGAAGGTCCTCGTTGAAGCACACCTTCCACGCATGTAGATGCACACAGGCAAGTTTGCAGATGTAAAGGCTGATGGTTTCAGCGCTTCCGTGATAATTGCCGCCAGACGTACTTAAGCTTAGTGCTTAACGCTCTTCAGCTTCTTCAAAAGTAAGTTACAAGCTCTGCAATATACTACCTGCCTGTACAGCCTTATAATGTTGACGACGACGTGCAGGCCTACGAAATGTGCCCTAAATATATCTCTCTACATGACAACACACTTGCATTGCCTCAGGAGTACAAGAGCACGGTATATTTTGGCTGCCTACATCAGTTCTGCAAAGAGTTTGACCAGAACAATACTCTGGGATGTAATCAACCTCAGCTAGCAGCGCTGCCAACCGAGCGTCTGTACTTTGGCTTTTGAAGCAGCAGCATGAGTCCCCCGTAACGGGGCCCTTAAGCTCTGTATCTGCAAATCATCCTCCTTGAATCCACTGTACCCTCCAAGTCACCTATATTGATATGTAGGGAATACAGGCAAATGCTTGTCCGAATCAGTGCAGAAAAAGCCATGGTGAGCTGGAATGCAGTAAAGTCTGCTGAGGCTCTAGGATCTGGGCCAGCAGCTCCTGTATGCGCTGCAGCTGACACATCTGCAAGCTTTAACACAGGCTGCTTTCAACTGTATCCATGCCTTTGGGCCTGATCTCAGGTAATAGCTGGACAGCGGTACCAGAATGCACATCTGACTCTTTCTGCAGCCCAAAGAATACATGTCTATGAAGGTAATACTTCATCACTCATTGAAAATTGATGACAAACAGGAAGGTTTGCGGCAGTTGAGGACAGTCCTCGTGATAAAGCCATCTCCGACAGCTCGGCGTTCTCAGGAAAGGAGAGACACAAGAATAGGAGAAGAGAAACAGGCAGAAGCCTTGTGCTTGGCTGTACTCCAAGGCTGACAAAAGCATGCGCTATGTCGCGCCCTTGTGGCATACACCCCTGGGCATGACTGGTCTGCGGGACCCTGGTAGCTGCCTGGTAGGAGGATACAGGCTACACGCCGAGGCTCCCAGAGCGGCTGTCGCGCGTGAGGTGCTGCCCGGCGGCGCTGTTGGGGCGGGAGTGCGACGGCGTGCCGCGCGCTCCCGCAAAGCTGGGCAGGTGCATCACCCGGGCAGACGGCTGCCCCTGAGCGGCTGGACTGTCCATGTGGTCCACCTGCAGAACACCCAGCCCATCTCCTGTCAGCTCTCTGATGATCCTGATGCCAAAGGGCGCCGCACTGTCCCAACGGTGTCACACCTCAAACATCTCTCAAGTCAGTAGAGATACTATGCGAGACTCCCCACTACACTGCGGGTGCGCCACACTGGGTGCTTCTCAGGCCCAAGGCGTGCTCTGTCAGCATGCATGATGCTGAAGCAATGCAGCCCTCCAGTTGCACGAGCACTGGCCACAGATGTCAGATGGTTCATACACAATCCACCATGAGGTGGTGAAGATGCAGGGAGATTGTGTTGACTGCCAGATACACCTTTGGTCCCATGGCGCTGAAGTTGCACACGGTGTAGATGGCTGTGGCCAGGAGGGCCCCAGTGATAGGCCCCACCCAGAAGATCCAGTGATGCTTCCACACATGCGCCACAGCAGCGGGCCCAAATGATCGTGCGGGGTTGATGCTGCACACAGCAAAAGGCATCTGACACTCTGGGACACAGCTATACATGCGAATATGCGATATGCTGTTTGCCCTCAAAACTAGAATGGCATCTCCTCCTGGCGTTGATATGCGTTTGTGTTTGGACCCCAGAAAGCATACCTGCACCCGTCAAGTGGTACCTGCATGTGAAACCACTCGCTGAGACTCAACTCTCTTGCGCACTCAGCACATCTGCGCAAATATGGACAGCGCTACTTTGTGCATCAGCTTTCACCAGCACACGAGGTGCGTCTGCTTCTGCGGCAAAGATACACGATGACATATTTCAGAGGGCTCTTATGAAGACAGCAAGCCTATAAGAAGATGAGAGGGAGCAGCACACCGCTACAAGGTGTGCCAGAAACACAGCGCCACCAATCGCAAACGGAGCCAGAACCTGCGCAGCATCCCAATCAAAAACGTGCCGGGAACAGACACATAGGATGCCGGGAACAGACACATAGGATGCCGCCCTGAGCACAGTACCTGCCACCCTGATGGTATGACGTGCAAGAGGAGGATAACCTCTGGCACAAGTCAATCTCGATATCCATACGGCAAGCAGAGGACAATATAATGTTGTATTGCTCTGTGGGCTGCAGAATCCCTTCCTGATAACAGCCACAAGGTCTGGAAGAAAGAGTACGCCTCATGAATCATGAGCCCTTAGTCACATACCCGCACTGTCACAGCGGACAGTAGGGCTCACCGGGAGATGCGCGGTCTCCTTGGCACGCTGCGCATCAGTGGCACAGAATACAGTGAAGACCAGAAGGCAGGTCAGAATCGTCTCAAAGCCCCAGGCGCTGGCCGCGCTCACGCCCTGATTCAGCCGGTTCGCGGCTCCAAGGGCTGCAGTGAAGCCGGCCGAGTCCACCTACAGTGTACGCCACAGTCTGATAATGATGCAGTGATTCTGCATACAATGAGACATCTTCTTATGCCGAGCAAAGGGATTACATGCAGAGCATAGCACAGCGTAGGCCTCTCTTGGGAGGGCAAGATTTTACCGCCAGCACAATTGCTGAAGCTGTGCAGCTGCCCAGACACTGAAAGATGATATAAGCCAGGGCACGAAGTGCGGGGATCTTCCCAGCAGCAAAGAAGCCAACTGTCACAGCTGGATTGAGATGTCCTCCTGCACTTTCACAGCGATGTAAGCAGGACACACCTGGCAGTCAGGCAAACACATACTTTCTTTTGCAGTTGTCCAAAGGAGGCAACGGCGGTCGCTTACCGCTGAATGAAGCTGCGCAATATACGAGGACGCCGATAGCACCCCCAAATGACAGTGCAATATTGACAAGGTTTGTGGACTCAAGAAAACAGGATCCCGGAACCACTGCACAAAAGGACACGCATATGAGAAATGAGACACCACACAGCTTAATGCACTTTCGTGTAGTTCACACTCGATAAGGCAAGGCCATGAAGCCCGAGATAAGCTGTACGACAAGGTCCCGCAGACACCTGCGGAGCAGGGAAAAGGTACCTTTCGCCAGGTCTGAGCTACTTCCAGACGCCGCTGCTATGTTGGCCGTGTGGCATCCAGATGTGACTGCTGAGGTGGCGACATAGACGAATAGCGTGGTGCAGAAGTACTCGACTGCTATGGCCTGCACGGCGGTATGTCGAGCTGAAGCTGCGCTGGTAGGCTCTACGCATGCCTTGTCGTGGGGTAGGATGCACTATGTCTCTCATTGCTTCATTCCGCTTGACTTTGAGAGTGGAGAAGCAGGCGAGCACGGAGCAAGACCCACCTTGGCCAAGGACAGCCATGTGAAGTGGCTTCCGTCGCCAACAAGAATGTCCTTCACGCTCCTGCGCTTGTCCCCCATTCCTCCCATTTCTCTCAAATTGATCAGCAAGTACAGGGATAGCAGTAGCCAATAAGAGCCTGCCTGAAGAAGGGGGTTTTATATGCCGCGCGCGCTGTCGAATACGGTACAGCTTCCGGTGACGTGGCAGCTGAGTCACCCCTGACCTCACTCCACCTACGGGCTTCCTCAAACAGCCTCCTCCTGTGGTGCTGTGGCTCGTGTAAGTATTCCAGTAGTGAAAGCTTTACCGTGCAATGGACGTGCGAGTGGTACGACGCTACCGGCGAAGCATCCGGGTGAAATGGTAAAATACAGCATAGCCTATGAATTAACGGCAAATCCTGAGAGCTCTGGGTCAAATCCAGTTAGCAGCTCAGGACAGCGGCCTATAAGTAGAAGACCCAACGCACACCGGCGTGGCATCGCTGTCGTAAGCGTGTCCTCTTGGCCACCTGACCCATCTTGACATATACTTGGGCACCCTTGACATGCAGATTCGTGCACGTCATTACGAGGGTAACGGCTGTGCTGTCTTGGCATCACAGCAGCGTCTTTATTTTCTACCAATTCCAGCTCACACTCACTGACACTTGTCCTGTGTAGCCTCACGGCATGGCCTCGACAGGTCACATGACGTGACTCACATCATCGTGCACATGCACAGCCTGGGCGCACTAGCAAAGAACAGCATCACGCAGATTCCATGAGGACTTTTCAGAATTTGGATGCAAAGTTCACCCAAGCTACAGTGACACAGAGTCAAAGTCTCGCCTTGCCAATATTGCTTAGATCAGTGCTAGCACTAGTGGCAAGGGTCGAGCAGCGTCATTGTGTCCTTGAGGCCCCTTAGAAGGCAGCCTATGTCAACTCCAAAACATCCACATGCATGAGTGTCAGGCCCAGGAGCATTTTGCCCGTGGTAACAGACGCATTCCTTCGCCCACTCCTCCATCAGCGCGGCACCTCAGACGATCGTGAGGCTCATGATGTCAGCAGCGACCTTGATTCGCAGGAAGGGCATGTCTTGCTGGTCGAACTCAAACGCCGCGTCTCGAGACACATGTTCAGCATACTGCAGAGCAAACACTCCGCAGTCGCTGCCATTGGTCTGGTATGGAATGTCTGTCGGGAATCTGCAAAAGGACACACAGTCTCTTTCAGCCCTGCTGCACTCTTTGCCTGCAACTGCACTTGCATGCAGGACTGTCATACTGTGAGAGGTCATGTCACCCCCGCAATCATGTTGCAGCATGCAACATTGTGTGACTGCGCTGGAGCCCATAGCTCTGCTTGTGCAGACATGCACCTTTCTATCACACATATGCAATATGACCTTGCCGCCCCGCAGCACTGAAAGGGGTTTATACCTGATCTTCCATTTGGATGTGTCCACCTTCTTCTCCAGTTTATTCTCATACTCATCTGAGATATATCGCCTCAGCGCCTTCATGATGTCCATGTGCCTGCCCTGTCAGACAGCAGATGGACTGTCAAGCCCCTACTGACGGGAGTAAAGAAGCTGATATGACATGCACGGCAATGTTGGGGGATGCCATTGCAGGTGTGGGCTGCAGGATGCTTCTGCCCTACTACAGAGACAGGCACCAGCATGGACGCCAGTCAGACACTGCAAAATCTGCCTTCGCCAACAATATCCAATGGGCTGCAGCACCCGAGATGCACTTCCCCCGGACCAAGACTCTGTGCTGCACCAGAAACTTGAAAGCGCAGGAGGATGACGCCCTCATGAAAGCAGGTCAGCTCAGGACACAGAGGGGACAGCTCACCCCCATAGAGTCATAGTAGACAAGCTCCTTTGCAGCAAGATTGATGACAGCGCAGGTCCAGTGGTTGCCCAGGTGAACAGGCATGATGATGCGGTCCACCTCCAGGATTGTGTCAGACAGCTGCAACAGCAGTGATAACTGAATTGTTCCCTCTTCAGCATACAGTGGCAGCTGCAGCCTGTGAGGTGTTACTGCAGCATACCTCCAGCATAAGCGATACAACATGTCCTGCCTCCACCAACTGAAAGATGAGCCTAGGCGTCATGCAGGCACATCTGGGGTGCATATGAGGTCTCGTTGCATGAGGAGGATATTTTGTCTGTCCTGAGAGCACGGAGGTTGTGTGAAAGGAGGTGCTACTTGCCTGCCCCTGCTTCTCCAGCTTCTTCTGCGCAGTCCAGCGGGCGACACTGGCGTAGCAGTAGGCGCCCGCGTCCTTCCACAGCTTGTTCACGAAGAAGCTGTTGAAGAAGTGGCACTTTGGGCCCAGCCCCATATTGCGCCTCTCCGCATCCCTCACCTGAACAAGCAGTGTTTTGAGTGTGGGCCATGGCACAAGCAAATTCAGACTGTCATATTCTGTCTTGTGGTGCACTGACAGCCATCCCCACACCCCAAATAGTCTGTGTGCAGCACATGGTGGCAGCATGGCAGTATAGCTCTTGACCACTCTGGACACAACTGCTGAGCCTCTGTTGGCCAGGGCATATATGGTGTCAGAGCTCACCCTCAAAACACCTGCCCAAAATGTTATAATCTTTCTGCCAAGCCAGGCAGGGCAGCAAAGTGAGTCAAGGCAGGGCAGATTAGGCATGTGCAGACCTGGAGAAGGCCCATGTACATGTTGATGACTTCGTCATTGAGCCAGTCCAGGCCCCTCAGACAGCGCAGCAGCCGTCGCGGCATCTCAATGTTGCTGGGCTTGTGGTAGGCCACAATCTCCTCTGCGGATCCGGGCCCCAGCCCTTTGTTTGCCTGCATGCACCGGGACATTCGGACAACCTGATCTGGTAAGCACTGCCATTGATGTTGGTGCATCAGGGAAATTCCTCCCCTCTATTGTCTTGCAGGCACTCAAACTTTCAAGTTGCAGAGAAGTGTCAGCGTCCCAGGACATGCTCATCATGATGCGCATCCATATGTGCAGCAGGGAGCTGACATCTCACCAGGGCTCTGCGCTTCTTGCTGAGCTGGCGCGCCGCAACCTTGCCAACATGGACGTCGTCAAGGGCTTTGCTGAGGGAGGACTCCTCTTCCTCCCCGGACTCCTCTTCAGACTCCTCCTCAGACTCACCCTCCTGCACGGGACACGCAACATGTACAGCTGGGCACAAGAAAGATCAGCAATAGCTGACTTCACTTTGGATGTATGAAGAGGTCGGATATCCTTGGCCATGCAAGGATGGCAGAGCTTTTGTGTCAGCGCTAGATACCAGCATAAGAGGGGAAGAATGGTAAATCGGTCTTCTGCGTGAGGCGCTAAAATATTGGAGCTCTGGGAGGGAAATGAACCTCAGACGGCTCCCCTTCTTCCTGCTGCTGCTCATCCTCCTCGTCCTCTTCCTCTCCGTCACCCTCGTCCTCGTCATCGCTGCTGAGTAGGACCACCGTCGGCTTCTCCTCCTGTTGCTTTGGTGCGGCTTTTGCCTGCCAAAACAGGCTACCTCAATCACCTGGTGTTTGCCACCCAGAGGCAGGTTGAACCCCTTGTTGCTCCGCGTACAAGCTCGGGTGTCTCTAGATTACCCAGCACATGCTACAGTCCTTGGGATACCAGAAAGGCTACAGCTCAGTTTTCAAGATCGGTAGCAGCTTGTGTCTTGCCTGCGTTAGGACACACTGAGCATATCTGTTAATGAATCAGGACACGCACCAGGGCTGGCGCCTTCCTGTCCCTGACGTGTAGCTGAATGACCGGCTTCAGCACCTGCCTCTGCTGCTGCTGTGAGGACGCACTGTCCCCAGGAGACTCTGTTCTCCTCAGCACTCCCTGAATGCCTGCAAGTACATGCCACCTTGATATTTCAGAGAGCCAATGATGCACATAGGCAAGAAGATACGCATGTGCCCTACGATGTCCCACTGCTGCAGCAAGAGCTTGAGACGTGCCTGGAGCTACAGGTACGTCGTCAGGTAGCGGCTGCGCTACCGCAAACTGCAGCTTCCTGTGCTGGCGCTGGGCCTCCAGACGGCGGCGCTCCTCCTCGGCCAGCTTGATGTCCAGTGCCAGCGCCTGCCCCAGGCTGCGCCTCGAGGAGCTGGCCGGATCCGTTCCCTCCATCTCCCGGTTCGCCCTGTTGGCACACACCTTTTCCTCATGGTGCAATTTCCTCATGGTGCAAACAGTCACTTGAGAGTTTTAAATTTGGAACGGGCTCGTCTTGAGGCATACATACGTATCAGCTGCTTGAGACATCAGCGTGGGTCACACTGGCCTACGCTGGTGTGGCTTAGTGTCAAAGCATTGAGAAAGCGCACCTTTCCATAATCAGGCGCACTTTCTCCTCGGCCTTCCTCAAGCGCGCCTTGGTCTCCTCGTAGGCCGCCTTGACCTGCGCCAGCTCCTGCGCTTTCCTGTCTGCCTGCTCCTGCACCCAAGAAAAATAGTGCTGAGCGTCTCCCGACACCTCAGCAGCAACCCGTGCAAGGGGCCAGCAAACGCTCAGCAGTCTCCCCGCCTCAGGATACCATGTGTGCGAATGCCTTGCATCTGAGCCTTCCTGGACTCCAGCTTCTATGTGTTTCTGTCTGGCTGCAAGTGTTCCACAAAGGAGGAAGTAACACGGTCCCTCTTTCGGTGGGCCATCCCACACCAGACCCTCTGTCAACCTGACTGCAGTGGATCTAGCTTTAAGAGGGGCTGGGCCTGATAAGATAGGTCATTACCTCTTCCTGCAGGACCTGCCGCAAGGCGCGCTCCTGCTGCTCCTGAAGCGGAGTGGCACTCATGATGAAGCTGTCTGCAGGTGAAGATTGAGCCAGATTTGACTTGCGCGCAGATGGCGCGGCACCGTGCTTAGGCCCCGTAGAGCTGCTGCTCATGTCCAGGCGCCTTGGAACTTGATTACCGTCAAGCAATCCCTCCTGCAAGGTACAGTAATACGACTTTCACTCTCCATAGCATATAATACACATCTGTACCTTGACCAAGCAGTTCAAAATATCTACAGAGGGATCTATACAAGCGAAGAACAATTGCCGGTACGTGTGCTGGCTCACTTTGCGTACAGCTACCTCTTTGAACCTCACAATTCTCTGGTTACGCAGAGCTGCATGAACAGCAGGGCTTGACGCAAAGCCGTTACCTGTGTCCCCTGAGGCTCATGTGCGCCGCCAGCAGCCTTCAGCTCGCTCTGCTTCAGCTTAAACATCAGCTCTGCGCGCTTTGCCTGCGCCTGCTTAGCCTTCAAGTCTGCATCCACGTCAGCCTCACTAGCCAGACGCAGCTCCTGCAGAATATTTTGCCTGGTTCTTTCCTCCTCCTCCGGAGCCTGTTAAACAGACACTCTCCTCAAAGTATGTGACAGCTCTCTATTAGCAAGCGCAAGAATATCAGTCAGCTGGAATGACCGCAAATAGAGAGACAGATGGAAGCATATATCGCACATCACATGTGCCCTGCCTTCCCCACACTACCATGCATCAGGCCCCTCAGCTCAGTTGAAGCCCTAGAGCCCAACAGCAAGACAGCATGAGAGACAGTGGGGCGAAGTGAAGGCAGTCTCAGGATATTGCGGCGCACCAACATGGGGGATGCGGCCGCTTTAGCAGGTGTGGCTGTGCTGTGGAATGGCCTGAAGCCTGTCTGGGGCCCGTGCCTCCTGGCTCGGATACTGCTCCACAGCTCAATAGGCCTGGGCTGTGCTGCTACTGCTACTGTTTGCTTGCCAATAGCTGGGCTGCTGTAACCTGCACCCCCTGATGGAGCCTTGTAAGCCCTTGGCTGGACTGCTCTTTGTTTCTGCAGCCAGGGCGCTGGGGGGCTAACAACTTCGCCAGCTGCTGCAGCGCCGTCTTCAAGATGTAGCGAACTGGTCCCCGTGAGTGCTGCTACCCTGCTGCCTGCCTTATCGTCAGGCTCTGGGAGGCTCAGTCTCAGACGACTGACGCGCTGGTCCTGCTTCCCACCATCTGTGCTGTCTTCTCTTCGCCGCTTCAACGACTTGGGAGATCTCAAAACATTTTCCTGGACGTAATTGATGACCTTTCCGGGCGTGCTGATAAATCCGGTGATCAGCTCAGAAATGCCCATCACCGCTTCAAGGAATATTGCATACACAACCGTGCACTCAGGCCCGGGCAGCTTATCATGTGCTCTCAGGAATCTGTGCGTACAGGCTCTATATAGCCTTCATATTGCAAAGATTAGTTTTCAAGATGTTGCTGCTTGAGGCTTCCTGCCGAGCTTCAGCCTAGGAGGCCTCGCTCAAGCTCTGGTGCGATAGGATGCAAAATTATGTACAGACTGCACGACTGTTACGTGAGCTTTGTGCCAAGCGGACGGGCATGCCGCTTGTGTGATGCCTGAATTGCATCTGCTTCGAGCTGTCTCCAAGGCGTTCCAAGCAGCATCTGACTGTACATCCAGGAGAAGTGTCGCGCCCAGGAATGTGTTCTCAGACCACGTTCTAATATTGCCAAGGACTGCATGTTTCCCGAGCCCTCTCAGCCTAGAGCCTTAGTGTCTAGAAGCTGCTTTGAAGAGATGGGCCGATGGCACCTGACCGCTCATGCGCTGTGTATAGGGCACTCAGGAAGGTATACATGATAATATAATTACGTTGAGAGACTATTGGAGGACTCCAACGTTGATAGCGTCATGAGAGGCCACCTGCTGGCCAAGACCAAACTACAAGATGCAACGCTGCTGCTCAGAAAATTGAGCGCCGCCAGCGCAACATGTGCAACCATTGACAGCAAACCTTCTCTGATATCTAATTGCGCTGTATTATCGCCTAGTACAGTCAGCCGTAGCAGCTTTCAGCGTAGTATCACCACAACTTGCCTGGCTTCAAAAGGTACCACGGCGGATGGGATCCACTCATCTAGCTCAGCCAGCAACACCAGCAATAGCATGGACTTTCCCGGTGGACGCGTCCCATTCACCGATCAGCTACACTTCGAGGGTGGTCCCTTTACACAGAGACCACCCCTCAGCTGCTACAGAACCTTGGACAGTAAAGGTATGCCGGACTACTGCTGAGGATAGATGAAAGTCTTCACTCTAGTGGATGGACATCTGAGAGATTGATCTGAGCCGGATGCAATCCCCTACAATCCAGTACCAGCATTTTCGAGTCCCCCACCAAATGTAAGAGAAGGGTCCGAAGTACATAAGATGTTGAGCAGCTGTATGATGGCTAGCATGCTGTACAGGTCACAGCATACCAGAAGCGCAGGTATTGCACCCTGTCGACAAGGAGCTGGCTTTGAGGATGTACACGAGTATGGTGAAGCTGCAGACCATGGACGTCATCTTCTACGAGGCTCAGCGCCAGGTGCCTCAATCTCTCACATGAGCTCAGTTCCGCCACAGTGCAGAAGAGTATGTTGCTGCATGCATCATGTGTGGTCCCAAGACTGCAACTGAGAGAGTGCTGTAAGCTTTCACAGTCTGACGGCCAAGTGCTGACTCTTCATGTGGGGAAGCTAATGCTCCAGGATACACATGAGTTGCTGCAAGAGCACTGAGGAGGACTCTGCGCACCTTTTGAGGTTGCTGATGACTCAGAGGACTGCTTGCAGGGCAGGTTCTCCTTCTTCATGACCAGCAACGGCGAGGAGGCGACAGCTATCGGCAGCGCTGCAGCCCTTCTTGCCGAGGACCACGTCTTCTCCCAGTACAGGGAGCACGGCGTCCTCCTCTACAGAGGCTTCTCTTTCCTTGACATGGCCAACCAGGTGCGATAATTCATGTGATCAGGTCAATCTGGCTCCTGAAAATGTCTCCAGACCACTCAAGCGGTACCTTGAAAAGAGCAAGCTCGGGGTATGTGACGTGCAATCGTCATGGCATGGCCTCAAGCCAGCCATAACAACGCTCCAGCACTGACGTAGGGTGCCTGAAGGCCAGGGTGCTGATAGTGATAGATGGACACGACAGGTATAGAAGGGACTTGCATTGTGTGCTGCAGTGCTTTGGGAATGTTCGGGGCCATGGCAAGGGGCGGCAGATGCCCATCCACTACGGCAGCAAGGCGCTCAACTTCCAGACTGTTTCCGCCCCCCTGGCTACACAGATGCCTCACGCTGTGGGCGCGGCCTATGCTCTGAAGGTTCTACCCCTTCAACAGCTCCCGGCGAATGGGATGTCTGGGACTGACCTAGGATGACTTCATGGTTCACCGTTCAGCTTTTGCCTTCCAGTGATATGCTGGATACATCTCAATGGTAGATACACCAGCAGGAGTCCTGCAGAGAGGGGACAATGGGCATTGATGGTGCGAAGTGCAGATTGCCATTGTGTGGTGTGTCCCAATCTCTTGCAGGTATATGACGCTACTTTGGTGACGTGCAGATGCAAGGCCAGAAGGCGGTGGTGGCTGTCTACTTTGGCGAGGGCGCTGCCAGCGAGGGAGACTTTCATGCCGCCCTGAACTTCGCAGCCACGCTGTCCGCCCCTGTGCTGTTCATCTGCCGCAACAATGGCTGGGCCATCTCCACCCCGGCCACCGAGCAGTACAGAGGTGGCTCACACCTCTGTGCCCTTGTGTTGTCTCACTGTCCTGCATGACAGGACCAACCACTTTCATGCACTCCTGAACACCTTGGCCATGCTGTGCCGCACTCAGCACAACAGCAACTGGGACAATCCTGCCTGCCGCACTGTACTGTAGGCAGGGACGCTGTTATTGCTGCAGATGTCAGGGACCCATACATTTTCTGGGTGCTGCATGCAAGAGCTGAAGTGGGGATTGGTTTGCAGGCGATGGCATAGCGGGAAGGGGACCATCATATGGCATCCCAAGCATAAGGGTCGATGGCGGTGATGCACAGGCTGTGTACAATGCCACTTTGGAGGCCAGAGAGATTGCTCTTGAGCACAGTTCCCCAGTCCTCATTGAGGTCAGCATGTAGCTTCCCCACAGCTGACCTTAGGAACACCATGGGCCTACGTTTTGTGATTCCAATTCTCTCAGGACGTGCAATGGCTTTGAATGCATAGATGAGTCTGCAACCCTGCTTCACTAACAGTGCAGAAGGACTCTGTATGGCCTGACAGTCCTTCAGGATCACGCTTGGCCATGGCAGGTTCGCCTTCGCCAATTTGTGCACTGCAGAGTTCCCGGCAAGTGTTGATATCTGTTTGATTGCAGGCCATGTCATACCGCAGCGGGCACCACTCCACCTCGGACGACTCATCCCGGTACCGCACAGCAGAGGAGATGCAGGAGTGGCGGGCGCGAGACCCAGTCACCCGCTTCCAAGCCTTCCTGGACGAGGCTGGCTGGTGGGATTCCGAGAAGGAGAAGAGCCTACGAGTGGCTGTCCGAAAAGAGGTAAGAGCAACACCGTGTTGAATTGCTGTGATTACTGCCAGACCTGTGGTTCTGTTGACCATATAACAGCGCATGTGCAGTGAGGGTCCATGTCGGCTGTGTTCTGAGCATCATGGGTACCTCAGATCTGCGAAGATCTTGACTGTTCTACAGTCAAATCCTTGCGCTCAGCGAGTGGTGCGCATATGGTCATTTCGGCATCAGTGCTGCGTGCAGGTTGTTGAAGCGCTCACAGCAGCGCAGAAAGTGGGCAAGCCGCCCTTGTCGGACCTGTTCACTGATGTGTACAAGGAGATGCCGTGGCACCTGGCAGAGCAACAGGAGGATGCATACAAACATGCACAGCAGCACCCAGAGTATTTGCATGGTGTTCCTCTCTCTTGAAGGAAGATGGCCAATCTGACGCTCATCCTCTGAGAGGACTTCTCCTTTTCAGCTTTAGGTTGACAACACATCCGGAAGGGACTTCCTATAGGCTGAGGACTCCTCATTACAACAATGACCTGCTGAGCTCCAGTCTGCTACAAGGGGCGGCACAGCCCAAAGCTATAAGAAGAGGCTGGAGTCGCTTCTTGTTACACATGTGAGCTCTGTACAGAGCCCAGAGCTGGCTTGAAGCCACAGTGATGGTTTTCTCGCGGTGGCTGGTATCCTCAAGAATCAATAAGTGCCAACAGATACTGCGGACAAGAAGCAATCTGTGCTAGGTTTTGATAATTTGCGGGGAGCATAAGAGCATGTTGAAGCCATGCATCTGTAGCATCCATCTGCTGGAAACTTAATCTATAGAACAAGATGGAGATATGGTGTCTCGTGACAGAACTAATCTGAGCGCCTGGGACAGCACTTAGCAAATATTGCGGTTGCAACTGATCGTTCAGTAAGCAATGAGCGTCCAATTTTGAGTCTGGGCCGGCATCGGCCTGGCATGCGCGCAGCTCTCGGGAGCGTAGCTGACATTCTCCGGAAGCTTTTGTCATTACTAGTGCGCTACGCGGAGCACAGCTTGAACGTCCTGGTACAAGCCCAGACCGCCAGAATTTTGTAGAGAACATGGTCAGTGGCAAGGCAACTGGCTCGTGTGGCTGGTGCCAGCAGCTCTTATGAGATGACAACCTGTAACTTAGGGGTCCAGTGAGTGTCTTCCCGGGGCCGGTGCGCCATACTACAAGTTTCGTGCTGCCATCTTTGCGACATTGTTCTCAGCAAGTGTACAAGATTTGTAGCTGAAGACCCGAGAGGCCCCCCTATGTTTTGGTCATGCCTCCATCATGCCATGGCAGTCCGAGCCCTCGACTGATGGCACTGCCGCAGGACAATAACGTCGACCGCAGATGACGTTACCAAATAAAAGAGTCCTCAGGTATGAAGACGAGAGGCATGCTTGCCGCAGAGTTCTGTGTGACTGGGTTTCACTTCCACCTTGTGAAACGGAAGCTTGATCATGGCACAGCCTCTTTGAAATCGCGGAACAGTCAGCACGTCTGCCAACAAGTTTTGCAACGTATATGCAGGCGAGGCAGACCAGTGCCCAAGTCACAGCATCAGCCTGAGCTCAACAACTCTGATGATGGCGCACCAGGAGCCTCCTCAGAAACAGACCAACCCACCAAAACCCAGCCTGCAAGACGCTCGCAGAGGGCAACCAAGACAGCTTCTGCAAGACAGACAGCCATGCAGACACAGCAGCCTGGATCCTCAGCTGGCCCAAGCAGCCTGCTGGACCTCTCTGCTTCAGAAGCAGCTGCTGGCCTGCCTCCAATACACAGACCCAGAACTCGCAGTGAGCACAGGGACAGCAAACAGCATGTGAAGGCTTCCTCAGCCGATGCAGAAGCAGCAGCATCAGGCAGTGCCAGGCATCCTCCTGCAAGGAGACGCACAAGACAGAACGCCAGTGAGGATGGGAATGCAGGCCCTCTGCAGCCAGATGCTGATGACATCACCGTACATGGCAGCCTGAGACAAAGTGCATCAGCTGCCCCTAAAAGGTGAAAAGATCTGCTGTACAGACTGATGCGCTCATAATCCTGCTCTTTGCATGAAGATGCACTCTGATAAGCACTGCTTTCATGCGCTCAGGCGGAGGTCAGCTGCAGAGGCAGATGGTTCTTCCAGTGCCATCAAGAAGGCCAAGAAGGATCCCCTGCTCATGTCACAGGTGCCCACATCCACTTCCTTCATCAGACCACTCATACTGACCAAACATGCGCAGATACAGCTGCTGCTCCTCTGGCCAGAACCGTTCTTCTGCACTCCTGCTAGTGTGTACCAGATTCGTCAGTTTAGACAGACACGCGCACTCCTGATGACATATGGGGCCCATCATGCAGGCAATAACCAGAGAATGGCATTTTCCCTTGGGAGACCCAAAGAAAGCTGACAACGATGCAGAGGTGGTACCAGGCAATAAGGCAGACGCTTCTCAGCCCATTGTCCAAGCTATTGGCTGAATATTCCATTCAGGAGGATCCAATGGACCTGGACAGCCCTCAGCGAGGGAGGAACACGCTAAGAGATGCACCAGGGGAGCCTGAAGAAGCGCCTCATGGGATGTTCAGCTGCGCCATCTGCCTTGACGAGCACAGCATGCAGGACTGCTACACTGCCAGCATGTGCGGCCACCGCATGTGCCGGAAGGCTGCTCGCAAGGTCGTGCTGGGCGCTGTCAGGTTTGCTCCAGCGCTGGACAACTCTTTGTCACAGATCGTACACCTGGCTGCTGAGCAACGTGTTTGGGGTCACTGGCTTTCAGCTTCATCCTGGCAGTCATCCTGGCTGCACGGGCAAATGACACCATATGATGCAGTCACTGGATGTAACACGGTCTTGCAACTCAATGCCAAGAAGGCGGCTCTCTCACTCCGCGGCACAGATTCATGGAGTCTTTCATCCTGGATATCCCTGCCCTCCCACGCACCTTACCCTGATATTGCTGTGCTTTGGTGCACCCTTCAAAGAGCTTGCAACAGCTCTGCAAAGATAGCAGAGCCTGCAAACGGGAGCATCATGGGATTGCGCCAATTTTTCCTGCATCCTGATTTGTCCAGTGCATGCTTTCTGCAGGAGCTGGTCCTTCCCGGTGCTCTGTCCCATCTGCCAGGCCAAGTCAGAGCCCAGGTGTATCGCCTGCAGCAAGCGCAAGGCTGCTCTTCCAGTGTCTCAGGTGCCGACCTCCACCCAGACCTTGCTGCACTTCTTGGCCTTGCTTGCCCAACATCCCCCTGGGCCCAGCAGCAATTGCGTCGTTAGCAGTCCTGATCTCACTGATCTTGCGTGATTGGTGCCTTGGTTGACCATGGGGGCCATAGCGCCCTGCTGGCAACGAAAGCTGTTGAGCTGGAGAACCTAAAGCACCACATGCCGCGTCACACGGCCCTGTCAATGGCTTTGAGGCATGCTGCAGGAGGCCGGGCAAGCAGAGGACGTTTTGAGCGGCCCCAACGCCTGGTGCTGCACCCTGGATGCTGACGTCCCCCAGCTGCTGACGGCGAAGGAGGAGAAGCGGTATCTGCACTGCAGCCTGAAGGCGGCCGCCAGGTCCCGTGGCGACCTGGTGACCTGCCCGCGGCCCAAGTGCGAGGGCATGGCTGTCACTACCCAAGGTGAAACTCGTGTCAGAAAGTTGTGTCAGCAGGCCTTCTTCTGAAGTGCAGCTCTGCGTGAGATGCCTCTCTTTGGCAAGCAAAATGTCCTTGGCAAGCAGGATGACAATCATCTGCTTATAGGCCCATCTCAGTGACACCAGCGGCAACACCGCTCTTGCAATCCTCACCCTGAGTTGCGCAGAGCCTGCAGAGAGCAAGCTGTAAGGAATGAGTTACATGATTGCAGGGAAGGAGAGCCCTGCGCTAAAGTGCAATGTATGTGAGCACGAGTGGTGCGGGAAGTGCAATGTAAAGTGGCACAGCAACAAGAGCTGCGATGAATACCAGCGAGAGACTGGCGAGAAGAAGGTTGAACAGAGCCTGAAGACATACCGAAAGGGTCATCGCATAATCAACTGCCCCACCTGCAAGCATGGCATTGAGAGGAGCGCTGGCTGCAACCATATGATGTAAGCGCTCTGGAGGTGTCTCACTGCTTTGCACCTTGCAGGAAACCGGCGTGTTATTATGCGGTCTGCTGATGGCAGGTGGAATTGGTAGCATGATGCCGTTCAGATGCTCAGGGTCATGGTGCGGCTGCAGGTGTTCTGTCTGCAAGACGCCCTTCTGTTGGCTGTGTGGTGTAAAAACCCAAGCACACCATGATTGGCACCACCGGTGCGCGCTTTAGCCGCAGGCGCGAATGCAGCGGGCCCGGGTGGACCTGCCCACAGAAATCTGCCTGAGGCATTTTTGCAAGGCTCGCCCTGCCGAGCAGCCCTGGTCCCTCAGCAAGCGGCACCATAGTATGGCCCTGGCAGCAGCCTGGATTTGCGCCAGTGCTGCCTGAAGGCACTACTTTACCCTGTGCGCCTGCTGCTCCTCCTGCAAGGCCTTGTGCAACTGCTCCTCAGTGGCCCCTGCAGCTGCTCCAATCGCTCCTCATCCTCAGGCAAAGCCTGCTGCCCGCGGGCGCATGCGCGGAGGCATGCAGTTCATCGTGTTTGTAGCTCGTGCCAAAGACCGGCAGCAGAGCGCCTGTAGGCGCAAAGGCTCTCATGCGTAAAGGGATGACTGACTTTCTGCCTGATTGCTGATGATGTCACCTTCATATCCATAGCTCTGGAATTTTCTTGTTTGGTCAAGCCCCTGCCATAGAAATGGATCCTGCACATGTAGTATACTTAGCTTTGCGCAGAGGTGTATGCTGTTGTGCAACAGTCATTCATGTACAGCATGTAGCTGTTTGCACTGTGACCCGACCTTGGGTGTTAGGAGGTGATGAAGACAAGGCTGCTTATGGATGAGCTTACATAGGTCTGCACTGAGCAGATGTCTCTTGCGTAAGGATAGGGTCACAGTGACAGTACCGGTGTCCCCGCAGCGGCTTGGTAGCCTCAGGTACCAAAGAATGCCATTCAGTCTCGCAAGCTACTATGAGCAAGAGACAGTCTTTGCCTCTTTTCGATCTGATGCACTGTATGAGGGCATTGTGGATGAGTTTGAAGCATCGTGTCATCCTATAGAACAAGATGGGAAGTGAAGTGTCTCAAGATAGAGCTGCCCTCAGCGCCCGGCACAGCACTTTGCATACATTGCGGTGCCGGCTGATCGTTCTGTGAGTGTGACGGTCCAACCCCGAGTCAGAGTCGGCACTGGCCTGGCATGCTCACAGCTCTCGGGAGCGAAGCTACATTCTTCGGAAGCTTTCGGTCATTACTAGTACTTTGGGCGGAGCACAGCATGAACGTTTGGTGCAAGCCCAGACCGCCAAGGTCTTGTCAAAGCATAGCAGGGGGAAGGCAGCTGGCTCATGTGGCCTGCGCCACCAACTCTTGTGGGGTGACAGCCTGTAACTGACATAGGTCCATTGAGCGTCTGACTTGTTCTGCTGGGGCTGGTGCGCCAGACGACACATCCCGCGCCGCCATTGTCTAGCCATCCTACTCAGCAGGTGGACGGAGTTCATCCCGATAGAAGCGAGGGCCCCCTCACACTTTGGCCCTGACTTCATCGTGCCATGGCAGTCCAAGCCCCTCACTGATAGCACTGCCGCGAGATAGTAAAGGCAGCCGAAGATGACGTTGCAGACCCAACAATCTCTCAGGTTTGAACGCGAGAGCGTGTTCGCCACCACGTTAAACGGACGCTTGATGGCATCTGACATGACACAGCCCCTTACGATTGGGGAGATGATATTATCTATTGGATGTGTTTCATTATCTTCCTGCAGGCAAGGTAGAGTGGCGCACAAGTCACACCATCAGTCTGAGCGCAACAACCCTGATGGTGATGGAGCACCAGGACCCTCCTCAGAATCGGGCCAACCCAACAACACCTGTGCAACCCAGCCTGCAAGACACTCACAGAGAGGAGCCAAAGCAGTTCCTGCAGAACACACAGCCCTGCAGACGCAGCCGCCTGGCTCCTCAGCTGGCCCAGGCAGCCTGTTGACTCCCATCACAGATCTGTCAGCTTCAGAAGCAGCTGCCGGCCTGCCTCCAATACATAGACCCAGAACTTGCAGTGAGCACAGGGCCAGCCTACAGCATGTTGAGAATCCTTTGGCCAACGCAGAAGCAGCAGCATCAGGCAGTGCTAGGAAGCCTTCTGCGAGGAGATGCACCAGACAGGAAGCCGGTGAGGATGGGGACGCAGGGCCTCTGCAGCCGGATGCTGATGACATCACTGCAGATGCCAGCCTGAAATGGAGTGCATCAGCTGCCCCTAAAAGGTCACATGATCTGGCTATGCACCGTACAAAAGTCGAATATTGTCTAGACAGGCTGCTTACAACACTGTTCTTCGCATGAGTATGCATTGCACCAATAATGGTGGTTGTGTGCCAGGCGGAGGTTAGCTGCGGAGGCAAAGTGTCCTCCCGGCACTACTGCGATGACACGTCCTCATATGCTGGAAGATTTAAATAACAGCTCTACCAATGACCGGCACAGCAGGCCCCCGGCCAAAGTGCAGAGGCTGGGCGAGCTCTGCGGCAGATCCGAGTCTCAGGATGTCCTGGAGTCAACTGATGTGGGTGAGAGGGATCAAAGGTAGACTGTCTGGCAATTGCATCAGAAGCTCTGAACCTGGGATGTGGACTCTGAAGCAGTCCAATTGCGCTTTGACAACAGCAATCAGATGGCTTTAGGCATACTGAGAGAGCCCTTGTAGCGGCTGTGTGCGAAGGAGGTGCTTTGTGCATGCACAACTAAGTGCCATAGTTCGCACATCTTGGCAGCCTTGCACCAAGTGTGATCCATTAGTGCGTTGAAAAGGAACTCAGCCCTGCACATAGCCTTTTCATGAGGATTGGCATGAGTGACCGTAATATGCTGATCAGTGCTAATTCTTCTTGCAGGACCCAGATGCAGCAGGCCACAAGAGCCATTGATCTGAAAGGACCAGAGCCAGCTTCAGCAGGGGTTGCAGTTGTCCCCACAGGGGGCTTAGCCTCACCCTCTGCAGCAATCCACATTGAGGTGTGTGCTTGACACTTGATGCACGAGGGTCTTCTTTGGCTTCTGGGCTGCAGCTGCGAACTCTCAAGGTGCTCATTGCCACTCAGCAAGACCTTACTTACACCTTTTGCAGGATGTACCATTGGGTGATTGGCAGGAGGGACTTCAGACAGAGGAGTCAGAGGAGGATGTCATGCTCATCGCCTCACAGGTGCTCACTTCTCTTCGTCAAGGACCCACACTGAGTGGCTTAATCCAGACACAGCTGTTGCCCTTCTGGGCACATAGCAGTTTTCTGCACTCCTGCTGATGCATACAAGACTGCAAATAGGTCTCTCTTAAAGCTTCATGAGGATATGTGTATTCTTTGTGACATAGGGGGGCACAGCCTGCATGTGCCATAAATGGAGGATTTCTTAGAGACCCAAAAAGAGGGGCTGCTACTATATGGCTGATGCTGGTGAGGGGTTTGTGCCAGGCACGATTTGCTCTGGCCACCGTCCAGGCTTTTGGGATTTGCACTGCAGGAGGATCCAGTGGACCTACTAGACAGCTCTCAGCAAGAGGACGATCCGGTGGACCTACTGAACAGCTCTCAGCAAGACGACAGTCCAGTGGACCTACTAGACAGCTCTCAGCAAGAGGACAGCACCCTTGAAGCTGTACCAGAGGAGCCTGAGATAGCGCCCCATGAGCTGTTCTTCAGCTGCGCCATCTGCCTTGAGGAGCACAGCATATGGACTGCTACATCGCCAGGATGTGCGGCCACCGCATGTGCCGGGACGCCGCGCGAGAAGTTGTGCTGGGCGCCGTCAGGTGCGCTCCCGTGTTTGGCAGCTGTGTGTATGTCAAAATAAGCAGACCAGCCTGCTGGGCAGAATAAGGCAGTCTCTTGCCTCGGGCTTGGACAGCTGCCCTGGCAGCAGGGGCTGAGATTGCGTCCATTTCAAATACTGCAAATGACGCAGACCAACAATCAATGCCAGGGCTCTCCTATCCTGAAGGCCACTTCCTATGGTGTGCATACCTGTGCTGTCAACATGCGGCTAAGCTTTCGCTGCTCTCTAGAGGCTGCTGTCCGGACCATTCTGCAATACCTGGCAGGAGTATTGTAGGGCACTATATGACCCAATATATTGGGTACTGGCACAAAAGCACCTGCAGAGGCAGCCTGAGTTGTAGTATGCTTTGTGTAGGAGCTGTTCTTTCCCGGTGCTCTGTCCCATATGCCAGGCCAAGTCAGAGCCCAAGTGCATCCCCTGCTGCAAGCGCGAGGCTGCTCTTGCAGCGGCTCAGGTGCCTCCCCTCCACCCGAACCCTACTGCACCGTTTGCCATGTGGTGCACCCCCGCAGATTATCCGATGTGACTGGCTGTAGGATGTTGTACCTCTATCATGAAGAAGCACATGCTGCTGGCTGTCTAGACTCGCTTGTACAGCATTCTCATGGGCACAGCGAGAACGATCCTGTCAGAAGTCCTGATCTCACTGCAAGAACATGACTCGATGCAGAGCTGAAGTCCACAACATGTGCCACAGCGCCATCCTGGCAGAGCTGATCAGGAGCTTCTGGACTCCATGCGCTGCAGACTGCGGCTCTCTGACCGCTTTGGGGCACACTGCAGGAGGCTGGGCGGGCGGAGGACGCCCCGAGCGGCCCCAGCGCCTGGTGCTGCACGCTGGACGCCGACATTCCCCTGCTGCTGACTGTGGAGGAGGAGGAGCATTACCTGGAGCGCAGCCTCAAGGCGGCCGCCAACTCCTGCGCTGAACTGGTGACCTGCCCGCGGCCCGACTGCAAGGGCGTGGCTGTCACTGGCCTAGGTGCGGCTTGTGTCAGCAGAACTCAATTCTACCTGCGGCTCTGTGGTCTGACTTTTACCTTCTAGCAGCAAGCAGAGACCCACTGAGCATGAGTGATGAATTGTCTCTATGGCAGCAGCCACGGAACTGCTCTCGCACCGCTGACTGTATAGTGCATAGAGCCAGCACAAAGCAAGCTGGTAAGGTGTACATGACGTGATTGCAGAGGACGAGAGCCCAGCGTTGAAATGCAATGTGTGCGAGCACGAGTGGTGCTGGAAGTGCAATGTGGACTGGCACAGCAACACGACCTGCGAGGACTACCAGCTGGTACTTGGCCAGAAGGTGGCCGAGGAGGGCCTGGAGGAGTACCAGAAGAAGAACCGCATCGTCAAGTGCCCCAATTGCAAGCATGGCATCGAGAGGATATCCGGCTGCGACCATATGAAGTAAGCGGCCTGGAGCCGCCTCACTGCTGCAAGTGGATGGGCCCACAGCAGAGGGGTTTATGTGCGGTATACTACATATGCACCTTGCAACAAGACGGCACGCCCTTGCGCTAGCTGCTGCATGGCAGATGGAAGTAGTGCCCGAGGCCCTTCAGATGTTGAGGCTGATGCTGCAGGTGCACACGCTGCAAGACACCCTTCTGTTGGCGGTGTGGGCAAAAGCGCACAGCTCAGCATGACGCCAAATGCGGACCTGCTGCTCAAGCTGCAAGGGCCTATGCAGCGGGCCGGGGTGCACCGGGCCCTAGGAGACCAGCCCACTGGGGACCTGCCCCGGGCCTTCTTGCTCTGCCCGCCCCTTTTCAGCCTGCTCAGCCAGGGGCGCCATGGCCTTGGCTGCAGCCTGGGATTGCGGCCATGCTGCCTGGTGGCATTGCTGCACCCCCTGCACCAGCGCATGTGGCCCCTGCGCTTGCCCCTCCTCATTTTGCAATTGCTCCTCCTCGTGCAGCGGCTCCGGGGGGTCCTCCTGCTCCCCGAACAATGCTTGCCTCGAAGCCTGCCTCATAGCTCAAGGCTGTTGAAGCACACGCCATCTGGCGCACACATTCTTGTGGTCGTGGCCGGGGCTGAACACCTGCAGCATAGCGCCTGCATGCGCACAGCCTCTCATGCGTACAGTGGTGACTGATTTTCTGCCTAATTGGCGACTCACCATAGGATGGTATCAAGTTCATATGCATAGCTCTGAGATTTCCTCGTATGATCAGGCTCTTGTTTCTGAACTATTCCCTGTACATATGGTAGGCTTAGCTATAAGCGCGCACATGTACACTACTGCGCAGCAGCCATTCATGTACAGCATGTAGCTGTGTGGATTGTGACCCTACCTTGGGTGTAAAGGGCAGCAGCTGATGTAGACAACGCTACATGTGTGTGAGAAATCTCGCAGGTCTGCGCTGAGCAGAAGTGGCCTGCAAAAGCTAGGTCACAATGATGGTGCTAGTGTTCGCCCCGCGGCTTGGTAGCCTCAGATATTGAAGAGTGCCATTCAGTCACAAGATACTATGCGCAAAATATGAGCTTTGCCGAATTCCCTGTTTTGCGGACTGTGCCGCATTAAGCATTTTGGAGGTTGGAATCTCATCCTATAGAACAAGATGAGGAGTATGATGTCTCGTGACAGAGCTGCCCTTAGTTCCCGGCACGCACTTCACACACATTGCAGTGGCTGCCGATCGTTCTGTGGGCCTTGAGCGCCCACTTTTCTAAGCCTAGACCGACATCGGCCCTGGGGAGTTGTCGGGAGCGTAGCTACAATCTCCGGAAGCTTCGTCATCAGTACGAGGGGCACGAGCGTTCTGCTGCAAGCCCAGACCGCCAAGAGTATACTAAATCATCACCAGGGGAAAGTCAGCTGACTTGTTTGACTGGCGCCACCAGCCTTGTGGGATGACAACTTACAAGCCCCCATCAAGTGTTTAACTGACGTTCTTTTAGGGGCCGGCTACAAAATTTCTGCTGCCATTGTTGCAGCTCCATTCTCAGCATGTTTACAAGGTACATCGCTGTAGCCGCGAGCGCACCTTTCTGACTTGGCAATGCCTCCACCATGCCGTGGCAGTCCGAGCCCTTTGCTGATGACACTGCCGCGTGACAGTCACCTCGCCCGCAGATCACGGTACCGACCACGGGAATTGTCAGCTGTAATGGCGCGAGGCATGCTTGCCGCAGATGTCTGTGTGACAAGGGCGTAAGTCACCATAAGCTTGATGGCACCTGACACGGCCTCTTAGACACCGGAAAGTGAGCATATCTGCTAAGTTCGATTCAGCACGTATCTGCAGGCGAAGTAGATCAGAGCCCAAGTCATACTATCAACTTGAGCGCAACAGCCTTGATAATGATGGAGCACAAGGACCCTCCTCAGAATAAGGCAAACCCAGCAAAAGCTGTGCACCCCAGCCTGTAAAGCGCTCGCAGAGGGCAGCCAAAAGAATTCTCTGTGAAGCAGACAGCCATGCAGACATGGCGGCCTGGATCCGCAGCTGGCCCAAGCAGCCTGCCAGCGGCCACTGCTGACCTCTCAGCCACGCAAGCAGCTGCTGGCCTGCCTCCTATGCACAGATCCAGAACTCGCAGTGAGCACAGGGCCAGCCTAGACCTTGCAGATTATCCCTCAGCCATTGCAGAAGCAGCAGCATCAGGCCTCCTGCCAGGAGATGCATCGGACAGAAAACCTGGAGATGGGGTGCAGGGCCTCTGCGGCCGGATGCTGCTGACATTACTGCAGACATTAGCCTGAAACGGTGTGTGCCTGATGCTTGATGCAAACCCTGTATTTCACTTTAGCCTCTACTCTGCCAATTCAGAGGAAAGTACGAGGTTGCTCTCAGCAAGATGTTCTATACACCTTTTGCAGGCTGCACCGATTATTGATTAATCAACGCTAAATGGCAGGAGGGGCTTCAGAATGAGGAGTCAGAGGAGGATGTTATGTCTGTCACGTCACAGGTGCTCAAAACTACTTGCTCTGTCAATTACTAATGCTGACTAAGTTTGTCCAGATATAGTTTGGGCAAGAAACAGATTTCTGCACTTCTGCTGATGCATAACAGAAGAAGAAAACAGAGTGCTCTCCCTCATGGCATGAGAAGATGTGTGTTCTCTATGGAACAGGGGGCATAGTCTGCATTCCAGAGACAAGTGACAGAATTGCTGTTTCCCTTGGGGACCCAAGGAAGGGGGGTGCCATTCTACTACTGGTGCTGGTGAAGATTCTGTGCCATGCAGTATGGCACAGACTTCTTCTGCCACTGTCCAAGCTTTTAGGATTTGCGACTCAGGAGGATTTAGTGGACCGGATCAACGGCCCTCAGCAGAATGACACCCTGGAGGCTGTGACAAATGAGCTGTCCTTCAGCTGCCCCATCTGCCTTGAGGAGCACAGCCTGGAGGACTGCTACATTGCCAGCGCGTGCGGCCACCGCATGTGCCGGGACGCCGCCCGAAAAGTTGTGCTGGGCGCTGTCAGGTCCGCTCCTGGGTTGGGCAGATCTACAGAAATGTATATCAGGAATGACAGGCCAGCCTGCTGAGCGATACGTTGCAGTCCCTTGCCTTGGGCTTGGGCAGCTGTACAGGCTGCAAAGACCATGGTGTCCATTTTGGTGCTGCAATTTTGACGCTGGTATTTGACAAACAATGCCATCAAAAGGCTCTCCAATCTCTGCTGCACAACCTGAGGCAACTTTCTACGGTGTCCATGCCTGTGCCCTTCAAGCTTTTGCTGCACGGTGGAGCCTTTTGCAATACATACCACAGAGTGTGGCAGAGCCTGCGTATGTGCCAGGCAGAGGTTATTGTATGGCACCCAAGCCTACGTTGTGGCATGCTGTGTGCAGGAGCTGCTCTTTCCCGGTGCTCTGTCCCATCTGCCAGGCCAAGTCAGAGCCGAAGTGCATCCCCTGCAGCAAGCGCCGGGCTGCTCTTGCAGCGGCTCAAAAGCCTGCCTCCACCCAAACCTTACTGCACCGTATCTCAGCTCTGTTTGCATGGCGTCGCACTGGCTCCAAGGTATGTTGCGTTCATCACAGTAAAAAGCATCCTGCTGCCTGTCTGGGCTCTGCACATAGCATCTTCTCGGCACAGTGAGAGCTGTCCTATCAGCCATGGTAATCTCTCTGAATCTGCATGCCGATGCAAACTTGATGCAGAGCAAGCACTGACAACATTGGCCACAGCATCCTGCTGCAACGCTAACTTGTGAAGCTGGAGAACCCAGACTTCCGATGCTGCGTCACACGGCCCTATTGATGGCACGTTGCAGGAGGCTGGGCGGGCAAAGCACGACCCGAAAGGCCCCAGCGCCTGGTGCTGCACTCTGGATGCCGACGTCCCCCTGCTGCTAACAGCAGAGGAGGAGAAGCAGTACCTGAAGCGCAGCCTCAAGGCGGCGGTCAACTCCTGCGCTGACCTGGTGCAGTGCCCGCAGCCCAACTGCGAGGGCGTGGCTGTCGCCGGCCGAGGTGAGACTTGTGTTTGCAGGACTGAGTTCTGCTTATAGCTCTGTGTAGCCTGACTGTCACCTGCTAGCAGCAAGCAAACACCCACCAAGCTTGAGTCGTACCTCATCTTTGTGGCGCTGGATCCAGGACTATTCGTGCACCGCTGACACTGTGATGCATACAGCCAGAGCAAAGCAAACCGGTAAGATGTATATGTGGGCGCAGAGAACGAGAGTCCAGCGCTGGTGTGCAATGCATGCAAGCACGAATGGTGCGGGAAATGCAACATAATCTGGCACAATAGCAAGACCTGCAAGGAAGTCCAGCGGGAGGCTGGGGAGAAGAAGGCTGAGAAGGACCTGGAGGAGTACAGGAAAAAACATCGCATTGTCAACTGCCCAAACTGCCATCACGGCACTGAGAGGATCTCCGGCTGCAGCCATATGACGTATGTGCTCTGGAGGATTGTCTCACTGCTGCAGAAGGATGAGGCCAGAGCACAGGGGTGAATGCACGCATTTGCACCTTGCAGCAGAACGGCATGCTCTTTCTCTAGCTGCTGCATGGCAGACCCACTAATTAGCCCAAGGCCCCTCACACGTCAAGGTTGATGATGCTGCTGCAGGTGCTGTCATTGCAAGACGCACTTCTGCTGGCAGTGTGGACAGGCTGTAGACTATTGGTGCAGAACTCAACCACATGACAGCAAATGCCCACGTAGAGCCCTCGGCGCCTGTGCACCGGGCCTGGGGGAACATGCCCAAGGGGAGCCTGCCCAAGGCCTTCCCGCTGTGCGCGCTCCTGCCCAGGTCCCTCAGCAAGCGCGGCCTCAGCAGCAGCCAGTGCTGCCTGCGGGCGGTGCTGCACCCCCCGCACCAGCGCCTGTGGCCCCTGCGCCTGCTCCTCCTCGTGCAAATACTGGCGCCCATGGGCGTGGGCGTGGAGGTGGACGTGGAGGTGAACGTGGAGGCGGAAGCAGCCACGCGCATGGTCGCGGCCGGTGGTGACAGGCTCTGCGGTCGTGACCACAGGCTCTCACGCGTGATGAGATAACTAATTCCTGCCTGGCACCTGCTGGTGTCAACTGCACACGCATAGCTCTGAGCTCGCCTCCTTTGATCAGGCGCTTCGTTCAGAAATGGTGTCTGTACATATGGCAGGCTTAGCTCTGCGCAAGCCTGTATGCTACTGCCCAGCAGTCGTTCATGTGCAGCACAAAGCTGTGTGCATGTCGACCCTGGGCCCAGCCTTGGGTGTAAGGAGCAGTAGGTGATGCACACAGAGCTGCTTGTGATTGGGAGTTTCTGGAACACAGCCAGTCCACTCAGCGCACACAGCTATGGCTTGCTTTCAGAGTGTATCATAGCTTTGGACCATCATGCAGCCATGCCAGCACAGCGGCCCAGGAAGACAAGAGATTAGCTCTGGACAAAATACCCCTGCAACTGTACAGAGAAACCTGCAGGACTTTGCCGTATGATGGACTTGCATGTCATGGAAGCAGCGGTTGCTTGATAAATGCAGACCATGACGGGTATTTTGACATAACCTGAGGAGTCATGTAGGCTTGCCATGGCCTCTTGCAGTAGCCAAAGGTGCAATTCTTTGTTCCGTGTAACAGAGTGGTGCCTGCACTCGCCAATTAAGAAGCACTCAAAAAGGACTGACGGGACATGCCCATCCTATAGACCAAGATGGAAGAATGCTTTTCCACGACAAAACGCGCGAAGCGAACGGTACGGCACCCTGCAATCAAGCTTTTCAATATGAATCTCATGATAAAGCTTTGCCACGAACGCCGAGTCAAAGACGGCGATATCCTGGCACACGTACTGTCGAAATGATGACCTCATGAGATCAGAAAGTGATCAGAAACGCTTTCGTCATCATCACGGGCGGAGCACATCCCGAGATTCTGTGCAGACACCTGACCAATAAGGCATCAAGTGACCATGGCCAAAGGTTGTCTCACAGGAATGCTGGCATGTGTGGCTTAAGTCGCAAGCGGGAAGGGGCGTAAGGGGCTGCGTCTTCAAGGGGAGGGTCCCAAGACGCGACTTCTGCTCTTTGGGCTGCATGCGCCACTCTGCAGACTCTGCTAGCATAGCTGCGATACATATCAGAGCGGGATCCTAGGACAGTCGGATGACGCGCACGCCTGAGATTGGGCCATGTCTAATGAGGAGCCAGGACCCTCCTTCTGATTAGCCATTCCCAGTTACAACCTCGCAGCCCAGCCTGCAGGGTTCTTTCTATAAGACAGCAGGGGACTTCTGCGAGTCGGACAACTGTGCACACACTGCAGCCAGACTTCACAGCTAGTCCAAGCAGACGGAGCAGCCTCTGAGTCCACATCATAGACCTTTCACAGTCTCAAACAGCTGCTGGGTGGCCACCAATGCACAGACGCAGCGAGCAGAGGGACAGGATAGACCACGGGAAGCACCTCCCAGCCGATGTCAAAGAGACAGGACCAGGCAGTGGCGACCATCTGGGCAGGGCGCTTGCTGCATGGAGGTTTAGCAGACCGAGTGTTTCGCCTGCCCCCAAGCGGTGATCTTCTCCTCACTGTCGATTGCAAGACCCGGCAGCGCATCCCACTGATGTGCTGCTTGGACAGGCTGTGGCGCCCCTGACTTTGCGCTCTGCATATGTGAGTCTCGACAGCAAGCTTGCATATGCCAGGCGGAACTTACCTGGTCTCAGTCTCACCCCGCTGCTCTTGGGATGGATGACATACACGTACTGAAGATGGTTCTGGCAGCCGAACCCTTCAGTGGCGCGGAGAGGCCATGGTCAAGGCGCAGAGGCTGGGTGGGCTATGAAGCAAGCCTAGCCCTGCGAAGAGTTCTGACTTGACGACCGTGGGTGACCGGGTTCAGAGGTACAGCATCTGTACTGATCAGCATGCCCCAGCAGGGGTCAGTCTTCTCACAGCATTGCGTTACTAGGTCACATTGGTGTCAGCCCTTCTGGTAGCTGCAAGCAGTGTGGAGATCTAGATAGTCGAACAAGTGCCAGTCCCTTCTTGGCAGTCCTGCGTCACTTGGCAATGCTGGGGCGTTTCCAGTAACCCCAGCCCTATTCATGATGGCGATCTGTAGCTCTGGGCATGCGTGACTATGACATGCTCCACCAATGCTAATGTAGGAGTCAGAGGCAGAAAGTGTTCAGCTGCGCGATCTGCTTTGATGAGCACAGCATGGAGGACTGCTACGTTGCCAGCGCGTGCGGCCACTGCATGTGCCGAGATGCTGCCCGAAAGGTTGTGCTGGGTGCTGTCAGGTATACATCAGGGTCTGCCAGCTCTGCCCGGAACATCTGTCACATCACCGATGCCTGGCTGCTAGTGCAGTGGGCAACTGCATGTCCTGAGATGTGATTGTATGTGACGGATGCTTTGATATTGATGTACGCAATTCCACTGATACCAAGAGGAGGGCTCTCACGCCGATCTGAAACCCCTTGGGATTGTCTTTCTTGCGACTCCTGCATCTTTGCGCATGTAGCTGTGACACCACCTTGCCCGGGCAGGTACCATGAAGCTGCAACAGCTTCTGTTGTGACGGTGCCGGAGTCACGTAGGTGCCAGGCAGGACTATATGCGGTGCCCTGTATGTTGGCACCTGAGCTGAGCGATGCATGCCCTGCGCAGGAGCCGCTCCTTCCCGGTGCTGTGTCCCATCTGCCAGGCCAAGCCAGAGCCCAAGTGCGTCCTCTGCAGCGAGCACAAGGCTGCAATCGCAGCGGCTGAGGTGTGTTCCTCTCCACCCAAACCTGTTGCCACATGTCTCCGGGCATCCTGCCATCTGCTGGTTTTCTAATATGCGCTGCTGGCTGGCAGAGCTTGCTTACATGGCAATAAAATTAACCTGGGCACTTTCTGCCAGTGGTCCTGCTCTGACATGAGCTCGCTTAAATGACTCATACCACATGCCGTGCCAAAGGGAAATGTGCAGATGTGCCCCGCTGGCAGAACCTGGCTGATCACTGGGAATGGTTTTTCCACATGCTGCATCTTGTAGCCCCTTTGAGGGCTCTGCGTCATGTTGCAGGAAGCCGGACAGGAGGATATCCCATGCGGCCCCAGCGCCTGGTGCTGCACCCTGGATGCTGACATCCCTCAGCTGCTGACGGTGAAGGAGGTGCAGCAGTATCTGGAGCGCAGCCTGAGGGAAGCCGCCAGGCTCCGCGCTGACCTGGTGCCCTGCCCACAGCCCGACTGCGAGGGCGTGGCTGTCACTACCAAAGGTAAAGGTGATGTCGGCAAGCCTTCTTCATAGTGTAGCTCTGCTCGTGTGTGCTCTTTGCCAAGCAGGTTGTCCTCACCCGGCAGAAGTGTGCTGAAGATTGGACCTGCATTGCTGACACCGTGGTGTACATAGCCAGCAGAAAGCAAAGTTATAACCCTTTTGTCATGTGATTGCAGATGACGGGAGCCCGGCGCTGAACTGCTATGCATGCGGGCACAAATGGTGTGGGAAGTGCAATGTGAAGTGGCACAGCAACAAAAGCTGCGAGCAGTACCAGCGGGAGTGCGGCGAGAAGGCGGCCGACAAGGGCCTGGAGGAGTACAGGAAAACCCATCGCGTGATCAACTGCCCCACCTGCAACCATGGCATCGAGAAGATCTCCGGCTGCAACCATGTGACGTAAGCGCTCCGGATGTGCATCATTGCTGCAGGACAATGGGCCTGAGGCGGTAGAGTGAATGTGCTGAACACATCGTCACCTTGTAGCAGAATGATATGCCCTTGCACTGGCTGCATGGCAGATGGGCGCTTCAGTTGACCATGCTGATAGTGCTGCTGCAGGTGCACTGGCTGTTACACGCATTGCTGCTGGGGGTGTGCCAAAAAGCTCCCAGTTGCCGCTTCCCACCGACTCCACAGCAATTACTGCAATTGCCGCTAAGCCTGCCGCCTGCGGACGCAGACACAAACGCAGAGGTGCATGTTCTCGTGCTCATGGCGGCCTTGGCCAGCTGCAGCACATCGCCTGGATGCTCCCAACCTCTCAATCGTCAAGACACGAATGATTGTATGCCTGGTTGCTGATGGTATCAAGACCATAGGCGTCCTTGTCATTATGTGCAAATGCCCTGCTCTGATCAAGACACCGCTGCAGAAATGGATCCTGTACTTTTGGCAGGCCTCAATCCAGTTTACCACCGTGCAGCAGTTATGAATGTGCAGCACTGCCAGATAATTGCACACTGTAGAGCGTTTAGCTGTGTGCATTGTAGCCCAACTTTGGTCGCTTAGAGTAGCATATGATGTATACAAAACCGCTGGTAGTACCTGCAGGATTCATCAATGGCTTCATAGATTTGCACCAAGCTGATGTGTCCCGGAAAGGGATATCGATATATTGCAGTTTGTGACCATGTGCACAGATTTGAAGCCAGACTGCTCATACCAGACAGCAATGGCTTAGTCTGAGACTTGCACAGAGCTATGAATCCTTATAGCAACCATGCAAGCGCAGCCCTGGAATGCAAGTACTTCTGATTGCCATTGGCTGAGCCAATTTGGCCAATTTGCAGCAAATGTAGCAATAAGTCTGCAGATCAGCTTTGTATGTGTGTGCAAAAAGGTTGATCGTATGTCGCTTACTGTGCCGCACCTGCTGTGGCAGGCCATGATGGATGGTGAACTTCAGCTTGAAGCTGCTGCGAAAGTTAACCATGAGGAGTCATGCAGCCTTGGCCAATTGCAGTAGTCAGAGATGCACTCCTTGGAGAAGTATCAGACACTAGCATATAGACAAAATGCTACTGAACAGCGTGGGAAATGTCCAGGGGGCGCTGTGATGCAGGCCTTTTCAGCTTTTATGTGGCTGTGATCATCCTAGAAAACAAGATGGCACTGGGATCGCTCATGACACGAATGCACTGGCATCCTGCGATGTGCCTTTTGGTCGTCCGAGATTGCGTTAGTCCTGAGCCCGCAACACTTGTCATGGCGCTGGCATAGGCATGTTCTCGAGAGAATGCCTCCGAAACGCTTTCGTCATCATCACGGGCGCAGCACATCCCGAGATTTTCTGGAAATTCCTGACCAACAAGGCATCAAAACCGATCGCCAAAGTGTTGCCTCAGAACACGGTTGACTTCTTTGGCTTGCGTTGCTAGCTTTCAGGGCGCAAAAGGTCGTGTCTTACGGTATACCCAGATGTGACTTCCGCTCATTGGGCTAATGCGCCGCACTGCCTATTCTTTCTGACATATCAGCATTCCCTCTAGTGCGGGTTCATAGTCAACAGGACGTACACGCACGCGCCTCTGAAATTCGACCATGTCTTCATGCTCTTATGACCGAACGCTTCACAGGCAGCACCGCCTCCTCGGGATCAGCCCTCCCCAGTAAAAATCTTGCAGCCCAGCCTGTATCATTCACCAAGAAGGCAACCAATGGCACTTCTGCAAGTCGAGTAGCCGCGCACACACTGCAACCAGGCTCCACAGCTAATTTCAGCAGACATGCATGCACCATGATAGATCCCACCATCTTAGACCTTTCAGAGTCTGAAACAGCTGCCGGCCTGCCCCAAATGTATGGCAGCAGAAGTTGCAGTGGGCACAGGCTCAGCCCAGAACATGGGCAGCACCTCCCAGCCGACACAGAAGTGACAGCACCAGGCGGTGGTGGGCATCCCTCTGGAAGGACTCCCATCAGACAGGAAATATTCTGGTATGAGGGTGATGCAGAGCCGCTGTGGTGGGATGCTGAGGACGTCTTTGCAGATGCCGGCCTGGAAAGCAGTGCGTCAGCTGCCCCTGAGAGGTGAGCTCTTCCTCACTATTCACTGCAAGACCTGGCAATGTTTCCCACCGATGCGCTGTCTGGACAGGCTGAGGCGCCTTCACTTGCTTGGAGCTCAAAAGCAGAAGTTGCATATGCCAGGCGGAGGTCAGCTACAGAGTCACGGTTCTGTTCAGTTTCTCCTGGGCTGGGATGACCAGCATGTACTGAAGGCTTCTCTGGCAGCCCTGCCCTTATTCAGCATGGCTACCATGGCCAAAGTGCGGAGGCTGAGTCGGCTTCAAAGCAGGCCCAGCCCCTGCGGCGAGTTCTGACTGAACAGGCATGGGTGACTGGTTCAGAGGTACAGCATCTGTACTGCTCAGCATGCCCCAGCAAGGTCCAGTCTCCTAAAGCATTGCAGACAGCATCAGATTGCATGAGCTTGTTGGTTCATCCATGCCAAATTCTTAGGGCAGCTGCATACAGTATGAAGATCTGTTCAGTCAACAGTATGCCAGTCCCCTCTTGGCAGTCTTGCGTCGATAACAGATTGCTGGCCCATTTGCAATAGGCCCAGCCCTGCACATGAAGGCGGTGAACATTTATGGGCACAAGTAGATGTGAAATGCACTGCTTCATACAGGAGTCAGAAGCAGGGAGTATTTACCTGCGCAATCTGCTTTGACGCACACAGCCTGGAGGAATGCTACATTGCCAGCGCGTGCGGCCACTGCATGTGCCGGGACGCTGCCCGAGAGGTTCTGCTGAGCGCTGTCAGGTTTGCCCCAGCCTTCGGCAGCTCTGCAAGGCATTATGTCACAGATAAGATGCCTGGATGCTTATGCAATTTGCGGGAGGAGGGTTTTGAGCGTGGGTAGCTACCCTGGCTGCATGGGGCATGACTCCATGTAATGGATTATTCGACATGACACGGATTATTCGACATGACACGGAGCCATCTCTCCTGTACATTCCTCCCTGTTTGCACACACTGCCATGACATCACCTTGATCCAAGGCAGGAACCATGACAGTGCAGCAGGTTCTGTACCATGGCCGTAGCACACATGTGCCAGGCAGGACCATATAGGGTTGCCCTGCATGCTATCACCTGAACTAAGCATGTCCTGCACAGGGGTCACTCCTTCCCTGTGCTGTGCCCCATCTGCCAGACCAAGCCAGAGCCCAAGTGCATCCTTTGCAGCCAGCGCGAGGCTGCAATGGCAGCAGCTGAGGTGCACCATACCAGTCAAACCTCACTGTCATGTTGTCACATGCATATCTACATGTATGCAGGGCCTCCTGCCCGGCTGCTCACACATATGCCGCTGGCTGCCTGAGCACGCTTGCACAGCATCCTGTTGGGCACAGCTATGAGCGGTCCTGTCAGCGATCCTAGGCTGACATGAGCTTGCATGACTGACATACGGCCAATGCATCGCTGAAGGTGACATGTGCAGCAGTGCCCTACCACATGAATCCGGCTGCATTACTGGGATTTCATCTTCCACATGCCGTATCTGAGGACCCTGTTGACTTTTTTTTGGCCATATTGCAGGAAGCTGGACAGGAGGACATCCCGAGGGGCCCCAGCGCCTGGTGCTGCACGCTGGATGCTGACGTCCCCCTGCTGCTGACTGTGGAGGAGGAGGAGCAGTATCTGGAGCGCAGCCGCAAGGCGGCCCGCAACTCCTGCGCTAACCTGGTGCCCTGCCCACAGCCCGACTGCGAGGGCATGGCTGTAGTTGGCCAAGGTGAGACTGATGTTGGCAGGACTTCTTCACGGTGTAATTATGTGTCTGTAGTCTCTCATTGGGCACGCAGGTCGTCCAAAGCAGGCAGAAATATGCTGAGGGTGGCTTCTTAGGCCGCCTTTGTAGCACAGCCTGTGAGACCGTTCTCACACTGCTGGCAGTGTGGTGCACAGAGCCAGCACAGAGCAACTTGGTGTGATTTTGACCATGTATATGCAGAGGACGAGAGCTCGGCTCTGAAGTGTGATGCATGCGGGCACAAGTGGTGCGGGAAGTGCAAGGTGGAGTGGCACAGCAACAAGAGCTGCGATGACTACCAGCGAGAATTTGGCCAGAAGGAGGCCGAGAAGGGCCTGGAGGAGTACCGGAAAACCCATCGCGTGATGAACTGTCCGGACTGCAACCATGGCATTGAGAAGATCTCCGGCTGCAACCATGTGACGTAAGCGCTCTGGATGTGCCTCAACGCTGCAGGATTGTAGATCTGGAGCAGAATGCGCAATGCGGGCTCAGTATATTTGCACCTTGCAGCAGAGCAGAGTACTCATGCGCTGCTTGCTGCATTGTAGATGGGAATAGCAACCGGAGGCCCTTCAGATGTTCAGGCTGATGATGCTAATGCAGGTGCACCCGCTGCCGAACGCCCTTCTGTTGGCTATGCGGTGTTACAACGCTCTCACACTATTGCGCCTGCTCCTACTATAGGAGGTAGCCTGCTGCCCATAGACGCTGGCGCGGACGTGCGCACTCTCACGGTTGCAGCCATTGCTGAACAGCTGCAGGCCAGCGCTTGAATGCGTACAATCCTGTGTGCACAAGAGATGACTGAATGCATGCCTGTTTGCCAATAGTATTAAGATCATGCTTTACTGGCCTCGTTTGATCAGGCCCTTGCTGTAGAAGTGGATCCTGTACATGTGATAAGCTCAGCCCTACGTAAGCTTGTATGGCACTACGCAGAACTTATGGATTCGAGCATGTTCTTGTAGCGTCGCAGCCCAGTATTGTATAGAGCAGCAGGCAATGCAGACAAAGCTCCTTGCAGATGGGGCTTCAGAGGTCTGCACAGAACAGAAATGTTCTGAAAAGGACATTGGCACACAGCCAGACCGCTTGACCATGCAACCGTGGTTCAAATTGAGGCTCAGACCCTCAGCCTTCTACATAGCACTGGACACCCCTAGCAGCCAAACAGTTGCAGCCCTTGATTGCAAGTGATTGGCTCTAGGCAGTATGAGTAGATATTTGATCCAGACCTATGTACACATGTGTATACAAAATGTACGTACGGCCGCGGCTGCAGATCTGATCAACTTTCAACACATTTCAAGAACTGGTATGCAGATGTAGCCTTGTGATGGACAAGCACGCCAGACTCTCGTAACTCCGGGTACATTGCATAAATGATACAGCTACAGCAAGAACTTCATAAGGTTAGCCTCAGCCACTTGCAGGTAGGATGCAATTGTTTGACCCCTACTATAGACTTGCGTTGCTCTCCGGCTATTATCCAAGCTCAGGCGGATTGTCCAGATGGCACTATGAGGCAGGCCTTTGCAGCTTTCATCTGGATGTGCGCATCCTATACAACAAGATGGCAGCGTGCTGTCCCACGATGCAATGGCACGAAGCGCCTAACCAAGCACCCTGCAGACAGCCCTCCACTTTTTGAGCTCGTCACAAGCCCATAGCGCGCAACACCTGGTCAAGGCGCTGGCGTGCGCACGCTCATGTAAATTCTCGAGATGCTCCGAAATGCTTTCGTCATCATCACGCGGCTAAGCACAACACGAGCCCGTGCGAGATTCGGACCATCAAGGCACTACCAATGCATAGCCAAGGGGTATCTCAGGAGACACTTTGCTCGTTCTGCTTGCAGCCGCTAGCTCTAAAGGGCGTAGCAGCTTAGAAAGTTTAATGGGGGTCCTTCATGGACGTGAGTTCTGCTCCTTGGGCCAATCCGCCAAAGTGCAGGCCCCTGCCGACATATGTACCTTTTCTTGTAGAGCCATGTATCCAGGACAGTCATTGACGCAGCCCCCTCCTCAGGTTCGGCTATAATTCATGTTCCCATGACAAAACCGAACCCTTCATAGACATCACCGCCCCCTGAAAGCTGTGTCGGCTGCACAAGAAATAGACATATATCTGTACCCTTGCAGACGAGATGTGATGCATGCTCGCAGCAGTAAAGTGTAAAGGACGGTCAACACCTCTTCCCGTACAAATGGGCAAGCACACCATTGAGCTGAACATGGGAGTTGAGTGACTGCAGTGGGCTTTGCAGGCGAGGTAGAGTGATGTTCAAGGCAAAGCACCAGCCTGAGCTCATAGACCTTGATGATGATGAGGAGCCAGGACCCTCCTCAGCATCAGCTCTTCCCAGTAACAGTCGTGCAGCCCAGCCTGCAGAGTTCTTGCAGAGGGCAGCCAATCGCAGTTTTGCGAGTCAAGTAGCCATGCAACTACAGCAGCCAGGCTCCTCAGCTGGTCCCAGCAGACATGCAAGACAGTGCAGCCTTTATGTCCCCATCATAGATCTTTCAGAGTCTGAAGCAGCTGCCGGCCTGCCTCCCATGCACGGAAGCAGAGATGCCACTGAACAGAGGGACAGCCTAGACTGTGGAAAGCAGCTCCCAGCCAAGGCAGAAGCAGGGGCACCAGGCACTGTTGGGCATCCTTCCGCAAGGAGACGCCCCAGACAGGATGCGCTGGAGGATGGGGATGCAGGGCCTGTGTGGCTGGATGGTGACGACAGGAATGCAGACGCCAGCCTGAAGTGGAGTGCATCAGCTGCCCCAAAGAGGTGTCCCATTTCTCGCTCACAGTTCCAGGGACCTGTCTGTGCATCACATTGATGTATCCGGCCGGCTGAGGCGCATTGGACCCTCCTGTACGCTGTGGATGTGTTGCAAGAGCTCTGCGTTGGTATGCCAGGCGGAGGTCAGCTACACAGTCAAGGCATGGCCCCAGTGCTGTTGGGATGGCACTTCAGAGAGGGAAGGACGCTTCTGACAGCCCTGCCCTTGATGTGCACGGCAAGGCCCCGGTCAAAGCACCGAGGCTGGGTGGGCTGCAAAGCAACTCAAGGCCTGAGGACATCTTGGACTTGACAGGCATGGCTGATATAGTTCAGAGGTACAGCACCGACCAGCTTCCAAGAAGCTCCAGACCGGGGTTGTTTACTGAATAGATGTCCACCAGGCTTCAGCTTGCATGAATATTCTCTTTGCTTTTCTGCTTCAGCAATGGTCAGCGGGCCTATTCTGTCAGCCAGCGCTGCGCTTGATGGCCAAATATGGGGTAGGGCTCAGGCGATGGTGAAAGACAATGCCAGTGTGATGTAGGAGTCAAAAGCAGCAGGCCACAGGCTTCATTGATCTGTCAGAGCCGCAGTCAAAAACAGCCAGGGTTGGAGCTGCCAATTTGTATGAAGCAGCGCCCTCAGCCTCAGGGTCGGCGGCAAGGGCAGCTGAGGTGAGTTCATCTGATGCTCGCTTCAACAGCATTTGTAATATCTTAGAAGGTGCCTCTGTGCTCTTGTTCAGGGCCTGATCTATACCCCTCTGCAGGCTGCATCAGAGGATGACTGCCAGGCAGTTGAGATAGCAGAGCCAATGCAGGAGCCCATGCTGATAGAATCACAGGTGCTCTCAACTTCCAGCTTCTGTCAGCTTCCTCAGTGACTAAGATTGACTAACAAGACCACAGATTTAATCTCCTGCCCCTGTGCATAGGATCATATAGAACCAGGTTTGGTGATGCATCCCAGATCTGGGAGAAGGAAGCTCTCCCAGACCATTAAACAATGGGCTCTATCCATGACATGTGGTGCAAAGGCTGCAACCCTCGACAGTGCCAGAGAATTGCAGCTTCCTGTGGATCTGGTTGGGGACCCACAGGAAGATGTTGCCAATGCTCCAGAGATGCCAGCAGAGATGAAGGGTTTGCCCCAGGCAGAAGAGCAAAATCTGATTGGAATAGTGTGCGACATCCCAAGCACTGCCATTCAGGATCCAATGGACCTGCTGCAGCTGGATGACACCCTGGAAGCTGTGCCAGAGGAGCTCAAGCAGGAGCTTCAGGGAGTGTTCAGCTGCGCAATCTGCTTTGACGAGCACAGCCTGGAGGACTGCTACATTGCCAGGGTGTGCGGCCACCGCATGTGCCGAGACGCCGCCCGAGAAGTTGTGCTGGGCGCTGTCAGGTCCGCTCTAGGGTCTGACAGCTCTGCAGAGTTACCCGTCACAGATGAATTGCCTGGCTGCTGGGCAACTCGTTGCAGGCACTTGCCTCGAATGAGTACCTGGGCCTTGATTTGTCTGATGAGTTTTTAGGACAAGACCGGATCTGCACATCCTCTGCATGAAGTGACACGGCATTCCAGTGTCCGGGGCAGGTGATAAAGATGCGTAAAAGGCTTCTGCAGAGGTCTTGAAGCCTGGATACCTTGCCAACAGAAATTTATAGGGGTGCATCCTCAGCATCCTGAATTGTGCATGCTCTCTGCAGGAGCTGCTCCTTCCCGGTGCTCTGCCCCATCTGCCAGGCCAAGTCAGAGCCCAGGTGCATCCCTTGCAGCAAGCGCGAGGCTGCTCTTGCAGCTGCTCAGGTGCCCCTCTCCACCCAAACGCAACTGCATCATGTACCATGCTGTCAGACACATATCAACATGTGTGCAGGGCATCCTGCTGTCTGCATGGTGCAGCACAAGCTGCCGGCTGTTTAGGGAGGTTTGCACGGCGTCTTTGCAGACGCAGCGGATCTGATGTGATGTGATGAACTCTCATGATCAACCTGCAACGGACGCAGGGCCAAGAGTAACCTGCGCCACAGCCTCCTGCTGGCTGCAGCCGGCTCGTTGCTTGGACCTCAGCTTGCACATGCTCCACCTCAAAAGCCCTGTTGAAGGCCCTGTGCCTTGTTGCAGGAGGCTGGACGCGAGGACATCCCAAGCGGCACCAATCCCTGGTGCTGCACTTTGGATGCTGACATTCCCCTGCTGCTGACTGTGGAGGAGGAGGAGCATTACCTGGAGCGCAGCCTCAAGGCGGCTGCCAACTCCTGCGCTGACCTAGTGCCCTGCCCGCAGGCCAACTGCGAAGGCGTGGCTGTTGCTGGCCCAGGTGAAACTGGTCTCAGACTGGCTTGTATTGAGGTGCAACTCTGCAGGGCAGTGTCAGCCAATCAGACGCATGCAGGACACTCTGGAAGACAACTTACATTGCAGGCCATGCATACAGCATCAGTTGTCAGATGCGTGTTGCATTACAACGGCAGAGGCAGTTAGGGCCAGCATGGAGCAAGCCTGTGACCTCTGCGAGTGCATGACTGCAGAGGACGACAGCCCAGCGCTGGTGTGCAACGCTTGCAAGCATGTGTGGTGCGGGAAATGCAATGTGGCCTGGCACAGCAACAAGAGCTGCGATGACTACCAGCGGGAGTGCGGCGAGAAGGAGGCCGACAAGGGCATGGAGGAATACAAGAGGAGCAACCGCATGATCAAGTGCCCTACCTGCGGCCACGGTATCGAGAAGATCGCCGGCTGCAACAGAGTGCAGTAAGCTTCCGGCATTGCATCCGTAGTACAGGCCTGAGCAGAGCAATAGTAGCGCCGAAGGCATTTACTTCTCAAAGCAGGGCGGCATGCCCTTGCACTAGCCGCTGCATGGCAAATGAAAAGAGTAGCGTGAGGTATGTCAGCTGTTCAGGCTGAAGGTGCCGCCGCAGGTGCTCTGGCTGCAAGACGCAGTGCTGCTGGTTGTGCGGGAAGAAGCTTCCAGCACTAAACCCCTACAGCCACTTCACCGACAAAGGCTGCGGGGATGTTGGTGGGGGGGCTCAGGCACAAGGGACAGGTGTCCCCGCTGGTGCCTGGGCAGTTCTGCCTGGTGAGAAGCCCCGCCCAGCTGCCCAGCAAGTGCACCGAGCGCAGGCGGCCATCCAGCAGGCAGGGGTGGGCCTGGACGCTGGGGGCCCTGCCCGCGGTCTGCCCGCAGGGTTTATACCAGTGGCCCCAATGCTGCCCTTGGGCATTGGGAATGCAGTTGATGCAGTCAAAAGAGTGTTGCAGGGTGAGCCGGTGCTGCAGCCCGGTCATGCTGCTGTTGCCCGTGCACCGGCAGCTGCTGCAGCCCCTGCGCCTGCTCCTCCTCGCGCAAAGCCTGCCGGCCGAGGGCGCGGGCGCAAAGGTGGACGTGCTCGCGCCCGTGGTCGGCGCTGAACAGCCGCAGCCCTGCGCCTGGCCGCGCACAGTATCCCATGCAGGAGGAAATGCTTAAAACAGCATGCCTAATTAGAACTTGCATCTTCTCCATGGCTGGATCTGAGGTCATATGCATGTGTCCTCCTTTCCTTGGGCGCATGCTGTAGAATGGCTGCTGTACATAGGGAAGGCCTTGCCCTGAGCACATTTGTATAGAATTGCGCAGCATGTTGCAGATGGACAGCAAGTAATCGTCCGCATTGTCTCTGTCCGCAATGTAGCCTAAGATTGGGCCTGTAGTAGCAATCAGTGCAGCCAGATTGCTTTGACTTGGGGCTTTTCAGGTCTGCACTGGACAGGAAAGGAAGGGGATACAGAACTTTCTCTGGCCACATGGCCATGGCTTGGTCTGAGACGTGTGTATAGAGGGAAAAACTTCATGGCTTCCATGCAAGCGCAGCCCTGGAATGCAAATGATCAGCCCTGAAGAGCAGATCTGTGATAGATTTTGCTGAAGCTATCGTAAGGAGTCATGCAACCTTGAGGGTACATAGCATGGCATCATTGTGATGTCACAATCTGCTATAATTGGAATTTTCTGAGATAATTCAACTATTGGTAGGGCCACAAACTACATAATGCCCTAAATGGAGCACAAAATGTCAGACATGCCACACTACAGTCCAGATAGGCATGTGTGCTGTCCTGAATAAGGGCTGAAAATTATATCGCCCTTTCAGCAGTGGAATTCTGTGCGCCATGCACAAGCGCAGCTGCAGCTCAGAACTGCGAGTTCAGGAAGGCATACAGCGCTCCTGCTGCGACCAGGATCCCCACACCACCCGCTACAAGCTTTGAGGAATCCTCCCTGCACATGTAAACTTGCCGCTCATGTGTCCTTCTTGTCATGTAAGCATCTGTACTTGACAAATCCAAAAGAGGAGGTCAGACAATTGGAGACTAAGGCCTATGTCACACAACGCCTAACTCCAGTCTGAAACATGGCAGGTACAAGCCAGTCCTGATAGTGGCTCTGATGTGTGCAAGAACCATGCCCATTTCATGTCTGCTGAGCATCTGGCAATGTGTGCGCATCATGAGCCGCAGCAGCTCTAGCAAGATGAGGGGGTTCTGCTGGCTGACTTGATGCATGGCCAAGTCCTGAGACAATTGAGGGCACTCACGAGCCGATGCCCTCTCCGCTGGCAGCCTGCGGCACTGGCGCTCCTCTGCCCGAGCTCTTCTTGCTGCCAGTGTTCTGTGATCTTGGCTGTGCCTTAAATCTGCGTTCACATTCAAGTCTGTATGAGATCATAGCGAGGGCAACAGCCCGGTCCTCTTGTTGTATGGCCCCTTCTGAGTGGTCTATGCATGCCGGAGGATTGATGCTTTGCCTTGAGCATGCAGCACTTTGGTGATGGGACGCAATCCTGCGACGCAGTAAGAGCCAGCCCATCCTACTAGTGTCTGCGCTATGTATTCTGAGAGCTGAACAAACCTGCGCTTGGGTGAGTTGCAGACAGGGCACCGGTAGTCCTTTTCAAGCTGCTGAAAGGGTACCCTGCACAAGCAGAGGCTTCTTATCAATCCACCTTGATCACCTGTAGACAGAGGATGGACAAAGCAGTCCCTTTCAGCTAAGTGAGCAGGACGAGGGAGCAGCTCAGGTGAGCAAGGCCTCTTGCCTGCCATCATAGATGTAGCCACAGTCAATGCACAGATACTGCTCTTGTTTTGATGGCGCCTTGGTGCCAAAAAGAGCCTGAGGTGTGGCTGCTACACGGCCTCGGCTGCTTTTTGGCCGTTTGCTTGTGAATGCACTGTTAGCCCTGCGAGCCTGCACGCCCAAGATGTCCAGATTGATGCATGCTCGACAATGGTCAGGCTAGACAGACTGGCAGATCTTCCATAGCTTCTAAGAGTGCACTTTGTCTGGTCATGGTACCTGGGTAGAGCCAGGCAGGCCAGGCTGAGGCCTGAATGTTGAGCGCGGCATCTGCACAGGCCGCGCAGTCATTGACGCTGAGGCCTCCATTTCGTCGGTCACGGCTTGCAATACAAGAGTTCACTGAAGAATTAGCTGCAATGGACACTGCGCATCTATGCAGAATATATGGGCATTTCAGAGTGCACAGATGGCATGCTGACGCCAGCTCGTGATCTATATGATCATGAACTTACTTCGGAATGGGCTGCTGTCACCGACACCTTTTTCCGGCGCCTTGTGTCAGAGAACCTCTGCAGAACGTTTCATATCTGGTTTAAGATACTCCTTGGTATAGGTTCTGGTTGTCGCATGTCGTAAACAAGCAAAGGCTCAGTGGCACAGAAACTTGTATTGCAGCACGCAGCGTATCAGCCCCGGCCATGCAGGTGATAGCATGGCGTGCAGTCTGACTTACATTGGATATAGAGGACTTGAAGACCTATGTAGCATGTGCATTTGAGACGCGCGCAATAGCCGAATGCGCAATTTTCCCATAGCACCTCTCCCCAGAAGAAAGCTTGGTGCCGTGCACGCCTAGTAGTAATGAGTGCCCAGTGCTCCTTTGAAGGTAGTTGCCAAGCCTGGCCTCAGCCAAGAGCAAGGCTGCCGCAGGTCATCAGCCGACTATGCAGGTTAAATAGAGCTTTCTATCAGCACGCTACAGTATCGAGAGGACATGCTTGGCAGAATTCACGCACCCTGTGCCGGCGATCTTGTGCATCAGTGACAGCAGCAGCGGTCCCGAGTCAGACTAGCCCTGCAGTCAATGAAGAGAAGGTGGCCATGCAAGCAGCCATGGCCAAGGCCAAAGCAGGCCAAATCTCTGAAGGTGAGTGGCGCGCTGCTGTGCAGCAACACATGACCATAGCCAGAATTTGCATGACACTGTGCCCTTTGGGATGGCACAGCTGAATCCTAACGAGCAGCACTGCCTCTATTGATAGGAAAGATGCTCTGGGATTCAGGCAGCCGCTATATTTGCTTCCCTTGCAAGAACCTACTGTAGCCGAAGTGACAGGTATGGTTGTGACATGAAGGGCACTCATGTCATTCTTTGCTGTGCAGCCATTCGAGACCTTGAAGCGGCGTTGCAGCGCTTTCCTAATAATGCACGCCTTCTGACATCAGCGGCGGTACTGCATGGCCGTCAAAACAATGTCCAGCAAGCGCGGCAGCTCTTCAAGAGAGGCCGCGCATTGGACCCCAACAACGCTATACTGTTGAGGGTGGGACTCCAAATATTCTGAGACAATTGCAGTCAACAGGGTTGATGTCTTTGGGGTGCATCATCACATATTATATCACCTGGAAAATCTCAAAAGACCCGTCTCGTCTGATCTTCATCCCTCTACCCGCCGTTGCATAGGCTCACCTTGACATGGCAGATGTGGACTTCACAGGCATGGGCAACATTGGAAGGGCAGAAGGGAGATCATGCTCTGGCGGACGATCTATTCCAGGCAGCAGCCAAGCTGGAGCCGGGGAACGCCATCCTGCTCAATGCCTGGGCCACCTTCCGGAAGAAGAGCAGGCGCGACTCAGCGGGCGCTCACCAGATGTACGCTGATGCCGTCAGCGCCAATCCCGATGACATCCACTCCCTCCAGGTCACTACCATGTTTGTACTCCCTGGCTTCTGACGTGGTGCATGCAGGCTGATCCTGGAATTCAGACCAACGACAGAGCTGCTGTGTTGAGGGAGGGTCTTGTCTGCGGAATGACGTGGGCATATGGTAGCGGACCAATCGAGCTGGGGCCAGACTGCATGCTCCTTGTCCTGGCAGCCAAAGGTAGACATAGGCCTGACAACATGATGCTGCAGGCCCTGGCAGTCATGGAGGAGCGGCAGGGCAACAAGGAGGCAGCCATCGCCCTGCTGGAGAGAGCGCTCGCGCAGGACCCTCTGGATGCGCCCTCCTGGCAGGCGAGTCTCGTCATAGGACTGCTTCTTCCCACATGAAGCTGGATGACTACAGAAGCACGGAGCCTTATCCCTGTGATAGACGGCACAGCAGACGCAGACCTTCTTTCGAGGCAGCTGAGGGAGTGAGCATGCTGAATGCGCATGAGCATGCGACTTCATGAGCTGGACAAGTGCACATGCAGGCACTGGCTTTGCTGCAGTGGCGCGCCGGGAGAATGGAGGAGGCTCGTGAGATCTTCCAGGAGGCTGTGGACAATTGCAAGCCCCATGCACCACTCTGGGCTGCTTGGGCTTCTGTTGAGGTGCGTGCAAGGGCAGATGCCTGCTTCATGGGTACCAGTGCAACCTCACATTGCTGTACAAATCACATGGACTTCTCTGGCCAGCGCATTGAATGTGTGGGTTATTGTAAGTGTTCGACGTGGCTTTCATTCCTTCCCGTTGCCGCAGGCTCAGCAGCAACAGACCAGCAAGGCACGGGACCTGTACAGGAGCGCCTTGAAGGCAAACTCTTCCCACATGCAGTCCATCCTGGGCCTGGCTGTGTTGGAAGCCAGACTAGGCCGCCCACGCATGGCCCTAAAGATATACATGAGGGGCCTGCAGATAGAGCCAAATAACATCCAGCTCCTGCATGCCAGCGCTCAGCTGCTGCAGCAACAGGGCCAGATAGAGGTAGGCTATACTCTGCAGTGAAGTACGCCCCTCAGGAATGCATTCCCTGACAAGCAATAGCGGGGACATCGCTTCATCGGCAGTACAGAGATTCCTTGTTTGTGGTGTGTGCACCTGACACACACGCCGCAGCAATGGCAAGCCTGCAAATTGAAACGCGATGTGGACAGAAGTGGGACCTGATGTCAGACATGTGCAATGTGGTGAGCAATCAGTGGTGCGCAAGCAGGAAGCAAAGGAGCTGGCGCAGAAGGTGCTGAGCCTGGACGTGAGCAACGGGCATGCCTGGCACACCATGGGCCAGATGGAGGAGAAGCAGGGCAAGCTGGACGCCGCCCTGGCCTGCTACGCTGCCGGGCAGCAAGGCAGTGGTGAGAGCTTATGCATCATGCCCCATCTTGAGCTATCAGCGTCCCTGTCTTCAATGTAGCAGTGCTGTTGCTATCCTTAGTACCGCCCATGTGCAGGGTGCCTATCCAGCAAGGCGATGGCGGCCTGATTGATGGACCATGAGATTGTCCTGCCAAGTGCAAATCCTCATCGCAAGCGTGCAATCGTAAGCAGGTCAATGTTGCAGATGACGCTGGGGCGCTGCTCACCTTTGAGGCGGCCGCAAAGGTGGAGGCCTTCCGGGGGAACCTGGACAATGCGCGGCGCCTATTCAGGGAGGGCAAGTCGCGCTGCCGGCCCTCCTCGCGCTACCTGCGCGAGTGGGGCGCCTTTGAGAAGCGCGCAGGCAGCCTCGATGTGAGTCTTGGACCTACCCCCATCTCCCTGCTGTGTGAGCTCAACTCCCTGGAGCTGGGCCTGAACATATTGCAGCTATACCCCTAGCAAGGTGCTAGCAGCCTGACGAAAGTGTGATGCTACACTTGAGTCTTGTCTAAAATTGATCTGGCAGGGGTGGTACTTGGATCGCATACCTACAGGAGAGGTTTGAGCTGCTAAGGGGCGTTTGACGGTAGGCAGAGAAAACATGCTCTTCCGTGCAGGAGGCGGCAGCGCTGTACAAGAGCGCCGCGGCCTCAAATCCAAACGACGAGCGCACGTGGCTGCAGTACGGGCTGCTGGAGCGCAGGCGGGGCGAGCTGGACTCTGCAAGGGTGTGCTTCACCAAGGGCATCCAGGCGGCACCTCACAACCCCTACATGTACCAGGTGTGACACCTTCCGAAAGCACATTTAAGGCCGTTCGAGAAACATGAGAGCCATTTGATCGCCAGGGTCCGTATCGACGGAATACTGCGCAGAATTTCTGGTCAACACTGACGACCCTTCGTCATGCAAAGCAGCCCTGACAGCTCTGCACGGAGTTAATACTACTGAGGTGCTCAGGGAGTCTGCTTTTCCTGTTGTTGGTTGCTTCGTGCATGGAAGGACATGTCCTCATGTTTCAATTGGGACCTGTCTCGGGTGAACAGAACCCTGCAATGTGATACATTTGCGATGGTGTGTGCAGCTGTGGGCCGAGATGGAGAAGCAGGAGGACAGAGTAAGGGACGCTCGCCACATCTACATCAAGGGAGATGCTGCGTGCCCACAGTGAGATCCTCATTCCCTTGTACAAGAGCAGCATGTATCAACGTCGTAGTCAATGGCACGCTACCCGCCAGCCGGCAAACCACTCCATGAGGACACACAGAGACACAGCCTTGTGCCGTTGTCTTGGCTGTACACAGACGCTCAAGTGATGCGGTGCTGCATAACGTCAGATGCACTGAGGTTGCAATGGGCAACTTGCAGAAACGGTCCGCTGCTGACAGAGTGGGCGCTGATGGAGGCCGCTGAGGGGAACGTAGAGGAGGCAAGGGGAATCTTCTCCCGAGGGGCGCTGGGCAGCCCGCATGCCCCGCTGCTCATTGCTTGGGCAGAGCTGGAGCAGGACAATGGCAGGCACGCCCAATAGCTTGGCTGCTTCCTGAATTTCCTTCAGAATCTTTTCAGACAGAGCATCACCAAAATAAGTACCCAACTTTCTCAGGCATTGTAGTCCACTTCAGAGGAAAATTGCACATTGAAACAGCTAGGTTTACTGTTCAGCTTTGACACCTCACTTTTGGACTGGAAGCAGCACTACTGGTTGGACATCGTCCTGGGGAGCTCTGTCTGGCTTCACGCTCTGAAACACCATGCAGGGAAGGGATGGCTGCCAGCCTGAGGCAGCAGGCGAAGGCCATCGAGGACAGCAAGGAAGCAGCTCAGTCAGCACCAGCTCCTGCCGCCGTCAAGACCAGGCAGATGCCTGCAAGGTCTCGACGAGTGAAGAAGGCTTCCTTGACCCCTGGAGCAAGCTCCAAGACATCTACTCGGCCCGCCAGCAAAGCAAAGAGAAAATCTGTCAGCAAGAGAGCAGTGTAGCACTCTGGGGCCTTTGTTGTAGCTGATACAGAAAGAAGCATTTGAGTCTCAGACCAGTACTTTGAGCTGTGGCTAGCATGACACACCTTAGACTCTGCCTCCTGTGACAGATGTTCTGTTGCGTTTGTACCCAGATAGCCGGGCAGATGAGACGATTCAAGTCTCTAAAGGTCATACTGTACTGTGCGTGTTCTCTGACTCCCTCAGCATGGGGTGTTCTCAGATTGAGATATGCCAAGGACTTCTTGGAGAGCATGCACCTAAATGCTGAGGAACCTCAGCAGTCAGGAGTGGGTTGCTGTATGAAGGGTAACTAAGGAAGTGCTCCACCAGAACCCCTTGCGGGAAGAAGCACCTCCACTCTATCCTTCAGTGTGCAATTGAGCAAGCATATTTGGAGGATTTTAAAGGAGGTTGAGAGAGCTCTTGATGTCAACGCGCTGAGCTTCAACATCTCACACAGTTCAGATGTCTTCGCTTGCACCACCATATAGGCAGAGCATTCCCACAACATCAAGGGGCATCCGTCACAGTCCCTCAAGTGTGAGGGCACGCATGCATCATACTCTCCGCCTGAAGGCAACACGCACGCCCTCAAACTCCGTCATGTCCTCCTTGTCCGTCATTGCCAGCCCAATCCCTTGTGCTGGGGCGCCGACTTGCCCCAGCCCAGCATAGTACAGCCTCCACCGGCCCTCTGCAATGCACAAAGTCACAACTGAGCAAGCTATGCAATGACATGTGCTTCTGACAAGGCAGGGCTCCAAGCCCTTGGGCCCTGAATGCATTGACTGAAAGCCATAAGGCAACCTTTCTAGCACGAACACATGCTTGGAGGCTGAGTATGGCATGCAGGCAGCACTTTCTGCAGCCGTGGCAGTAGCAGGCAAACCCTGAGCAGGGCAATCATGTCTTGCATGAGTACCCTGGATCCGCTCACCTGCCATGGACACCACAGAGGGGCTGCAGACACCCCCGGCATCCCAGCTGCCTGGCTGCCCAGCTTCCAATATAGGCCGCCCAAGGCGCTGCCAATCCCGGACGCCGTCCTTCGAGACAGCCATGCTAATGCTGCGCGTATTGTCTGCCGCCACTGCCTCATAGAACATGATCCACCTGCGCAGGCAGGCCCGTTTTGGTTCACGCTAAAGAGGAGCCTCACCTGATTTCCAGCCGTCCAAAGCTCCTAGGCAGAAACAGTAACTCCCTGGCATTTGGGCTCGATTGTCAGGTGTGACTCCAAGGCAATGGCTCTCACTACCCTACTGGTCTCTCAAATGTAGTGCAAGTCACACCCTACTGCTCTGACAGCGCAGACACACAGCAGTGATCAGGCCCAGCAGGGATCCTGCTCCGAGCCACTCACCTCTTGGTGGTGAAGTCCCTGACAACATGGCAGGCAGCCGCCCCTCTACCGTCAAAGTCTGTCTCGGTATCGCTGCCAGCAAAGATGGGGCCGGCCTTCTTCCATACAAACCCATCCTTTGACATCGCTGTGCCCACTGTCCACCTCTGCGTGGCTGCATTAAAGCTGTGGTAGAACATGCGCATGTCCTTGGGGCCCACAGCCACCACCTGCACAGCAGTCTTTGTCATGTAATCTTCTGAGCCCACATGTGCCAGAGCTATGTCTCAGACAGCCATGACAGTGCTCTGCACGCCAGTGCCAGAGTGCATTGTCCTGCAATATTCAAGAGTCGCCTGAGGACTTTCATCTCTGCAGCAGAGTTGGGGCTGTGATGCAAGTTATTGTCTGTTATACAATGGGCAGGCACACCTGCGGAGAGCCAATGAAGGCTTCATCCCAATCGCCATCCTCGCCGGCGTCCAGCACCGCTGCTGTGTGGTGCTCGGCCTCTAGCCGTGCCCAATTCTTGCCATCCTGTGACATGCACAGGCCTGCGCGCGCCCTGCATGGAATATGACCCATTCTTTACCAGTCCCTGTCAAGCTTTCACCAACGTGCCAACTGGTGCCTATTGCATGAAGCTTCTGAAGGTCTGCAGGTGCTATCTCTCTCCCTGCTTGCCAGCTTTGTTAGGACGAAATCCACGTCATACAGTGCAAAGGATCAGAAGTGGGTATTGCTATTGTGGCATGCTCTCACCGGAGGCCTTCTGTCTCAGCGCCAGCCTGGAGCCCTGGCATGCCAGCTGGAGCCACATGCGTCTCGAAAGACGCTCCAGAATAGAACATCCAGTACACCCCTGCTGATGAGTTGTCACTGGAGAACACCTGCAGAATTTCCGTTACTTCTCAGACCATTCTTCACCACTAGTAGCTGATGCCAAGAGCCAGCACAGTGAAGAGCAGCATGGTGAAATGATCTGGTTGCGGCTGATTTGAGTGTTTCATTGAGCCCTTGTACAACACCAGCCTCCTCAGGGCAGCTGCTCGTCATATCTTGCGTGCTGATACAGTGCGTAAAAATAAAAAAGGGTTACCTGGACATCTGAGACGGCCATGTGGCGGGTGTCAAGCCACCACCAGTCCTCTGCGTTGGGCTCCAGCACTCGGCCAATGTCCTGCGCCTTTGCCTCTCCCCTGGCCCCCTCAATGCTTCCATGGCCCCTCTGCCAGTCCAGACCATTGCTAGAGATGGCCACGCCTGCATGAGATGATGGCCTCAGGAAATATATACAGATCCTCATCATGTTACTGTCCATGGCTGACACAGCAACACCCCCTTCAGGTCGCCACGCATCTCTCCTGACCTTCTCAGGGCGCATAGCCCGGTTCTCACTCCTCGCAGAGATACTGAGCAGAGTGGGGCTGTGGTGGTGTCCTTCAGGCTGGCAGCGCTGCCATCAGAGAGGCGCAGCTAAGTAATTCGCCACATCAAGCGTCTGGCGCAACTGTGGTGTATCTGCCGTACAGGCCTTCAACAATGGTTATACATGGTCACTAAGTGTTGAGGATAAGCCTTGGCCGAGAAATGGGCATCTATGCAAGCAGAGCCACTAGAGCCTTCAAAGGGGGGACGTTCTGCGTGCGAGACAAGGCCTGTGACTTGCCTACAGATCCAGCAGCCGGAAAGACCGCATCCTGGCCATTCTGCCCGCGTGCTCTGCCGCTGTACCACATGAGCCATTTCTCCCCGCCATCATCCACAAAGCAACGCACCTGCACTGCACCCGCTTGGTCCAATACAGCTTGTATGAGCACGTGTTGTGAGGATCAGCAAGCTGCACAGACCACCAGGGCACACCTAAAGGTAGCACGCCACAGTAGCAAGAAGGGGATAAATGGGCTACAGAGATGCTCATGCGAGCTTACCACTGGGTGCCCAAGTGCCTCCTCATCCCAGGCCCCTTCGCTGCCTAACGGCAGTATACGCCCTTCTTGCTGTGCGAAGGTTGACAAAGGTGCTTCTTGTGTTGCAACCTGCACCGTAGCAGGGTGCTCAACAACATGTACGAGCACACATGTCTCGGAAGAGAGAGCTGTATTGATGCGCACCGATGAGGCTGCACGGCATATATGCAAGCCCCAGGCATTGATAGCTCTTGTCTGGCTATGCCTGGGCGCTCTGCACAGGCTTTGATGCCCCGCTAGAGGTGCCGGAAATGCTTGGGACCTGTGTCTCAGCTGGAGCTGGTATGTGCTCGGCAAAGTCCCGGTCGTTGATATCAGAAGAGTAGTCATATCAGCATTGCTTGTGTACAAATGTATATTGAATTTCTTTGGAACCTTGAATTGGCTTGAAAACTGTAGCCTTTGCACGATATCAAGTGTGGCTGCCGGCCTGGCCAACCTTACCGCCCTTCAGTCTTGCTTGCCTACCAAATAAAGAAAGAGCTGCACTTAGCGAGCTATAGTATTCACAATCCAGATCTATCCGATACAAAATATCGAGTCCACCGTGTCAATTATGAATCCGCGCCCACCAGAATACCATACTTCCTGCTGCGGTCATCAGTGAAACGGATGTTACTACAGTACGCTTGAGTAAATACAGATACACTCTGCTGGCAAAAATGCTGCGTCACGCAGACCTCTGAAGTCGCGCAATGCATTTCAGCTTTCAGGCTTTCCGACATCGCTTATCCATACTACCATCCAGTCAGAGACTCTCTCATACTGTCTGTGCACTTAAACGTCACCATAGAACCAATTTACTTGGTCTGCGCGCGCCCCACCACCGGGCCTTGCAAGATCACAGCCAGCACAAGACCATGGCAGTGCTCCAGTCACAGGAAAACCTGGCCACTGGCTCTTCAGACAGATCTGACCTTGAAAGTAAGGGCTTGATAAACTCCGAGATGAGCTCCTCAGCACCGAATGCTGCAAGCTCAGCAGGCCAGCATGCAGACCTTGCCCAGAAGCGTGTCTTGGAGGACAGCGCTGCTGCAAATGGAAGTCCAGGAAGCTCTGCCCCGCAGTAAGTCCTTCACCTCATCCTCCTGGCAGGATGATAGATACATCTCAAAATGCAGAAAAATTGAGAGGCACATTAGCGCTGCGCACATGCCATGGGTTCACGCATCATCTGGCTGCGTACTCTGCTGATGTTGATGCCTTGCAGTGCATGCAATCCTCCACATGACACCGTTATGTAAATCTGCACTGGCCTTTGGATTTGCGCAACCCCATACTGTGTGCTCAGGCAGGAAGCAAAGAGGAAGAAGCCTCTGCCCCCGGCGCCGGCTATTGTGGGCAAGGGCAGCGACTTCACGCAAGAGGTGTGGCAGAATGCAGCGCTGCTGGTGGACAAGCCAAAGGGCTGGACGTCCTTTGACGTCTGCGCGAAGCTCAGAGGGGCCTTAAAGACCAAAAAGGTAATGCAGTGACCAATGCCCAGCTTACATAGGTCTTCCGCGCCTATTGGCTGCAGAACATGCTGGTCCTCAACATATGGCATCACGCTGTGACATTTCTAGACAAGACTATGGTTGTAGCTGTGCTGCAGGCCTTGAACGGGTGCCTTCACATCCATGCAGATTGGCCATGCTGGCACATTGGATCCCATGGCGACAGGGCTGCTCATCATCTGCACTGGGAAGGGCACCAAGGCGATAGACGGCTTTGTGGCCATGGAGAAGGCCTACTCTGGCACACTGAGACTAGGGCAGACGACACCCTCATATGATGCCGAGACAGATGTCTTGGAGAGCCTCCCTTGGGATCACATCACAGGTGAAGGTCATGCTGTGGGCACACATACTGTGGCGTCCGTTCCGACGGCCAACCATGTTCATGATGGTTGTAACACTCAAGCCTGAGCCTCTGCCTCGCTCCTCCTCAGGAAGCCTTCGCATGAGGACGATGCCTGTCTGCAGCAGTCAAGTGCCCTGTGGTATGGGAAAGCACCTGTTGAGCAGGCCGAATCTGTCACGCAGATGAGGACTTAGAGGTGGCGAAGAGAGGATTGATAGGCCCCATCATGCAGCAGCCCCCCATGTACTCGGCAGTCAGCATCAAGGGGGAGCGCTTATATAAGGCCGCCCGAAGAGGTCAGCTAGCCTGGATGATCCACCCTACCTTGACCCACTCGCCTAGCCACCACCAGCCCCAGCTTGAGCTTGCGAGCAGGAATGTGATCAACATGTACAATGCCCATGATCTGTTTGGTCACCATGCGCCACAGCACGTTGATCTACATGCGGCATTCAAATTCCTCGAAACTTCCTTTCGGGTGAGGATGTTTTGGGGTGCAGGGGAGGAGGTTGAGAGGCCGGCCCGCCCAGTGACAGTCCACTCCTTCGACCTGCAGCGGAGCGCCGCAAGCACGGAGGACCTAGACTTCCGGATCTCATGCAGCAAGGGCACCTACATCAGATCTTTGGCCCATGACTTGGTGAGACACCCGCTCCATGAGACACTGTTTGGCGCTCACAAAGGTATAAGTTGGGCGCCAGAAGCTCTTTTGGGGACTCATCAATTCAACTTCTGCAATTCCTGCAGCCGCAGCAATTTGACATCCTCTCACAGTGTTGCAGACCAGTCAGGAACTGACAGGGAAGAAAGCTGCAGGGGCAGTCATTGAGGTGTGGGGCACATCTGACAGCCCTCAGGCGGGAGAGCATTGGGGAGCATGATGTTTCAAACGCATGGTCACTTGCAGAGCTGGTAGAAGCTGCTCAGACAGCACGATCAGCTGAGCTGTTGTAGTGCCGTAGTGAGAAGTTTTGGCAAAATTGCCGTGTTACAGCGTGTGTGTAGACACCAGTGGTACTCAGGTCTTGATCGTACAGCTCGCAAGCTGCACCTGGAGCACAGCTGACCTAGCATCCTCAGAGTATCTGTGATGTTCTCAAAGTAACACTTCAACTGAATCACCTCTGCAATGTCATAGCACTGGGACTCCACTCAAGTGATCTTTTGAGTCAGGACTGCACTGGTATCACACATTTCTCTCGACACGCTCAGTACTGGAATTCTGCTTCTCTTCTCGCTTGTCCTCTGGGTCCAGTACCTCTGCTGCAGCCTCAATAGCCTGCTGGCCGGCCTCTGATGCTTTGCCAACAATGGCCGCCCCTGCCTGCTCCACCTCAACATCAAGATCCATGGGCGTGCCATCTGGCAGTTCACTGGGCTGTCTCACTGCATCCGCGGAGGGCTGATTGGCTGCATCTGAGCTGGATGCAAGACCTGAGATGCGGCCCCCAACCCAAGCAAATGGTCTCCCAATGCCTTGCAGGTCTGCAATGAAGTCCTGCAGGTCGACACCAGCGCGTGTAAGTCATACTCATGCGACACTTGGGTTCTACAGTGGCAGACGTGGTTTAGCCATCAACTCCATCCTGCTCTTCATAGAGACAATGTCATTTTAGAAAGAGCTGAAGCACTGCACCACCTGTGCAAGGCCAGCTAGACAGCAAGCTTTCATACAAAATGGGTTGCGAAGCAGGCTTATTTGCATGGCTGAAGAGCTGTCCTAAAACAAGGTCAGCTTCAGCCTGATTGGGCGCTCACATTTGGGCTGCTGTATGAGACGACCCGATTGAAGGCAGTGAAGAGGAGTGCGAAGGTGCCGAGCCATCTCAGCAGCAGAAGGGTGTCAAATACAGACAGGTACACTACGCCTCCCGCTGCCAGTGCTGCCAACACTGTTGTAGGGCGCCCCCTGTATATAACCAGGCAATTCTTCACCATGTAAGCAGAGCAGGATTGGAGTACATGCAAGCAGCTATGAGGTTGCACAAAAGGACTGCGCTGCTGCACATTAAAGTGCGTGAGAAGATCCTGATCAACCGCCTGGGTTCAGCCAAAGGCTGTTCAGCATTTCTCAATCCACCTTGCTCAGGGAACTCACTTATGTATCGAGCAGTGACAGCTGCAACAAGGGCTAGGTACTCACAGAGATCCTGTAGCAGCTGTTGTGACTCCGCTCAGCCGCTCACTGATGACAGCCACAGGTGAAGCTGCATATTCCGGGCTATTCTTTGTGGGCAGGCCTGCATTTACCCATCCTCTGTAGCCGCCCTGCGTTTGCGCACACAAAGCTCAGCCCATGCACCCCCATGTCTGCATCACGAAGGCGTGACTTTTGAGCCCTTTATGGCCTCCTAGAGATGCAAGTGTGGCCTCCAGCTGCAGAGATTTGGATGGGCCGCACATGCCTGGTCAATACAACAGTATGCAATGGGCAGGGGGCCCAGTAGTAAGAGCCCTCTATCTTGCTCATCTTGCACGGAAAGAGCTCTTACTTGCGAACCTCCATGCCCACTGCACGCTGGCGTTAATGGCAACAAAGCCTCAAGTTGCACTTGGCACAGAGCAGTCTGCACCTGGACAATGAAGGCCTGGGAGACGCCGCTGGCGAGGAGCGTCCTGGCGAGGCGCACTGCGCGCTTGCTGCCTCGTGCATCCATCACCACCACTTTGGCCCGCGGTTGCATCTACATCAGACAATAACAGTATCACGTTCCTTGGGCGATGGCGAAGGTTCAGGTATAGGAGCTACCCAGTAATATTGAATTAGTGCCCCATATGCTCCAGACGAGGACCTGCTGAGTCCCTCAGGCATATGGTTTGCATGTAAAGATTGGAGTCGCTGGTCATGTGTACAGGAATGCAGCATTGTCAAGAAGAGCCAGCCCCTGCAGACATGGCTCAGCAAGGCAGAAGCATCCAGTGCGCACCTGCACCAGTCCAAAAGCCACGGTGGCCGCGATCTGGTACGCCAGCTCGTCAGCGTCCCGCACGTTCCGGGACAGCGAGCCGCCTATGTAGGGCAGCGGCACCGCAGCACCCCGCCCTATGGCGCCAGCTGTCAGGGCAGCCGTCCCATCGCGTTCCCTCTCCTCATCAGACCTGCATTCGCAAGAATCCGGCACTATCAGGGAACAGACGCTAAGCGGACACTGAGAAAGGCGACCACGTTCAGGATTTCAGACGGCCGAATGCCCAACATGCCAATGTGCAGCAACGGGAGCTTATGCGCTGTTTTAATGACATACACAGGGCATAATGCTGGGCCTCCTTCGTGAGAGAAGCCCACTTTGCAAACACTCGACATCATGGACCAGGGAAGATCCATGTGAGGGTAAATCATAAAACTCTGCATATGACAGCTCTACGCACGGACTATAATGGGGTGTGATGTGGTCTACCTCATGTCCAGCAGGATGGCATTTTCTGATTGCAGCACCTCCAGAGCCCTGGCAGGCTGCAGCGGCCCGCTGTATCCACCCAGTCGATCCCGGATCCACCCTGCAGTAGGCAGGCCTACCGCCAACGCTGCCGCCCCAGCCAGCAATGGCGGGCTGGATGTCACCTGCATGTGGGAAATAATCCTGGTCAATCACGTGCAGTGCTATCTTCTAGTCTTCGACATGCAACGTTCTTTCGCTGTGGAGACAAATAGCCTGCATACATCAGGTGTAACACCAAAGAACATGAGGCAATGCAACAGTAATCCAGGCGGGCCACAAAGAGATTCCTACGACTTGTGGTCAGATCTTCTCAAGAATACAAAGGCAGTACCCTGCTCTCTGGCAGGATGGGTCAAGGCAGCTGTGCATGCTCTGAGGTGGCTACACTCAGTTATTCCCAACAGGGTAGAGCACCTGTGACACAGCTTGGGAGACTGGGCCCTTTGCGGCTGCCAGCGCATCCCTCACGGGCTCCGGGAGATTGGCAGAGGCCGCTTCAGCTGCTGAGCTGGCAGCACCCGCCGTTGCACTGATGCTCTCCTGCGACACATAGTTGTGGTGAGTGGCACTAGATGAAGCGAGCACGCTTGTGCTGTGCAGGTTTCTACCGCGGACCAAGCTGTGCTGGATGCGCTGCCATAGCAGGCTACTCATGCAGTCAAATTGTTTATTCAACTGCCTTTTCTTCCCATGAGCAACAAGGAGAGGTGGGGATTGCAGTCCGGGCATCACCTGCAGAGAGCTTGTGACCTCGCTGACACCGCCAGAGAGGTCCTTGAAGACTGCGCCGGCCTGGTCGACTGCCCCGGATGTCGCCTGATTGAGGCTCTGCAGTGCATCTGAGGCAGCTGCCTGGACCCCGGAAGTTGCTTCAGAGGCCGCACTGAGCGCTGCCTTTGCCTGCGTGCTGACACCTGCAGGACAGGTCTGCATCCTGAGACCAAAGAGCTATAGAGAATGTGAGAAGCTGCTCTGCCATCTGAGGTGTAGAGGCGCTGCAGCAATGATTGCGGTGCCATCTGGTATACTGTTAGGCAATATTCTGGCCGAAGGTGGATCAATTCTCAACAAGGCTTGTGGACAGTTGAATTACCTTCTGTGAGAGAGCTGATGGCAGAAGAGGCTGCCCCCTGAGCGGAGTTGAGGCTCTCCTGCACTGAGCTGCCAGACGGTGGCTCAGGCACTGCGGCCTTGAAGCCTTTCTTGGCTGATTTTGTGGCCTCCAGGTAGGCATCAAGCGCAGAGCCTTGCGTAAATCTTGGAGCAGCTGCAGCAGCCTGGGTGGCAGCTTCCGATGCTGCAGAAAGCAAGGGTACTTATAAGCGATGATGTGCAGGAGGGGTGCCGGGATTCTATTGGCTGACTGATTCCATAAAGGGTTGCGATACGCCCAATGCAAGCCCAAACTCGGGGCAACAGCTCTATGCAATCATTTTGTATGCATCAGGGCCTGGGTGGGATGGGAGACAAGCAACTAGCGCATTGCAGATGCTGACCTGCAGCCTGAACAGCCTCAGGAGCTGCTTGGCTTGTGGAAGCCGCAGCATCTGGGAGGCTGCCGCCCTGCTCTGCCAGCTTGCTGGCACCCTCAGATGCTCTGTCGAGCAGCGTGCTTGCGGCATCCCCTGCGCTCTCTGCACGGCATCATCCGCATCAGAGGATGCCATAAACAGCGTGAGCATGGCTGCGCTGGGTAAACATTTCGGGCCTGAGTGATCACATCTCCATCGATCTCCCAAGAGATGCTCAGGTGATGTTGTATGTAAGCAGGGAGCGATCTCGTAGATGACCTGCAGCCTGTGATGCTGCTGGCGATGCAGCTGGTGCAGCTGTGTTCTTCACTGTGGACGTGCTTTTGATGGCCTCCTCGATGGAGCTGCCTGCCCCTGACAGTGGCGCTGTGGTCTGGGCCTGAGGTATCTGCACAGGTGACTCCATTCCTCAGAGTGCTGATGATATTGCACTATACTGAGGCTGTTGCTTGCAGGCATACACAGTCCAGAGCACTTTGGCAGCTGCTGCAGATGCCTGACAGGAGGTTTTTGCAATTGCACTTGCAAGATCTCTTTCGATGCTCAAGTAGAGCTTACTAGTCTGGCTCTTGCTACAGGTGCAATCTGTTGTTATGAGGACGACAGCCACCTGTGGTGGCTGTGAAGGGGCCTCAGGAATGGCTGGGGAGATGGGAGACACTGAAGACGCCGGGGCCTCCCCTTCAGAGCCCTTCACTGGGGCCTTCAGGCTGTCCTCCAGGATGCTCTTCAAATCGAAGCTTTGATCTGCCACAGCGGCAGCCCTGACAAGTTGCATCCCTTGTCTTGGAGAGCCTGTGGGAATAGTGAGCTCTTGCACCGTCACCAGGACAACAAGTGTCCGCGCATCATCAAGTAGATCCATCATCTTTATCAGAAACAAGTCTCATCACCTTTCTTTGCCGACTTGCTGCATCCCTGGAAGACCCGCACATGTGGCGCCTGTACAAAGAAAAGCATCGACTCAACCAAGCTATGTATGTGCATTATACTACGCCGCTTGCATGGAAGGAGTCATCTCCTTGCATTTCTTGCAGTGCGACTAGTCCAGGTGACCAGCAGTATGACGCACGCGAAGAGAGGCATAAACAGGATGTCTCACCCGATGCGGGCCCGCCAAGGAGCCGCTCTGCGTCCATAGGATACTGTGGCCCTTCATAGTCCTATCAATGATGCTGTTCACGCTGAAGGGGCCACAGTCCTAGGGCACTGGAGCTCTTATCGTGTGAGTACCGATGAGAAGGAAAGTGATTCATCCGTTGATCCCTTGTTCTGTACACCTCATTTCCCCTCCGACATGGGGAAACTGCACATCGCCATCTCCCTCCCACCAAACATTTGTCCTGTTGTATGTAGAGAGCTGTTGGTATAAGGAGTCCGATAGGTCGATTCACAGCGATTCGTGGCCCCTATTGATCTTAAAGCGTTGGACATTCCTGACAGCAGAGCAGGTGCTGAAATCCCGTCAGCGCATTAGAAAAGAAATGATGTAGAATAATGTCCTAGAAGGCAGATGGAGGTCCCAGAAGTTGAGTGCCTGCTGGAGCGGGCTTCCCAACAGCTTCAGGTGCTGGGCACCCCTGGCACTCAATGCCCTGAATGTGAGCTACATGCAGCTAACACTAGCAGCATCAGCTGAACATGAGCGTTGTACAGGTTGGGGAGCTGTTGTTTGACAATGCATTCAGCATGTTTGAGGCCATGAGTGCCATTGAGATTGGAGATCCAAAGCTGGATGCAGGCGTCCCATCACAAGCAGGCCCCAGGTATGGCACAGTCCGTGTTACACATGCACTCGGCCCAGACAATATAGGCTTTCTGCACAACGCAATGTCACTTCTGGACTGGACTTTTACCCGTCTGTCAATTTCGGTGGAGGCTGTGTTACCGTGGAGCCTGTGGCCTGATTCCTTCAGCTCGACAGCACTTACGTTGTGTGTTGTGCTCACAGGGAGCTGCCTCACATTCCAGCCGCAGCACAGCTGTCTGCAGCAGATGTGATTGCTATCGCGGACCGGCTGTTTGCAGCCGAGGTCACATGGTACCGGGGCAGCCCGCTGGCCCAGACAGTGTTCACCTGCCTCTACCTGCTGGAGCCACACAGGCACGTTGCTCATATACCCTTCAGTCTGCACAAGGAAGGATACCTGATCTAAGTCAGCTTACCCATGTACTGGGAGCTTCTTTCCAGTCAGAGAATTTCTACTTTGACTTCTGCACAGGAAATGCCCAGGTGTCCTCCACACATTGCTGGGCTGCGAGTGGGTTGTGGTCAATGATCCTAGATTGGGTACGTTACAGCACATGCTAATGAGCTATTCACCTCCATGCAGAGTTGCAGCATCGGAGGGGAACCAGACCCTGCGAGCCCTGTGTCGCGCAGCACATGCAGCATGCATTCTCATCAGGGATCTGGTGCTCTCCGGCAATGTCTGTGAGGTACGACCGAACCCATCATGCTTCAATTCTGCCTTGCTCAAGTCATTCTCCTGAAGCATATGCTGTGCCAGAGCCCGTGCAAGTATATCCATATTCTTCAGGAGCAGGAACATCTATCAGAGATCTGAGCTCCTGTGATACTTTTGTGCAGGAGGAGGACTTTGTCATCCACACCTTTGGCATTCAGGCAATGATCAATCAGCGGGGTTCTGATGTCAGCTCTGCCCTGGATGACATCGCCCTCGCCATAGACCTGCTGTCCGCCCCCGAGCCTACCAAGGACGCCAGCAGGGCAGCGGGCACTGTTCACTTTGATGCTGCTAATATGGCGGCCCTTCTGTGCCGCCTGAGACTCAGAGAGTGCCTCCTAAAGGTGCTGGACTGTCCTCTGTGAGCTCACATGTCAGACCTCAACACAGGCCGTATGGCATGCACCTGGCAGTGCCATTCGTTCCTACATGCGGATACTCCTGGGTGCATGCCCTACAGTAGGTCTAAGGCATGGCTGCAGCAAGCTTTTGCAACCCATTGTGCTACCTCTCTCTACCGAAGGACACCCTATTTGCTGCAATCTGTGCACAGTGGGCCCAGCGTGATATCTAGGATTGGCATGTCTTCCCACAGGCGCTGCAGCGGGTGCAGAGGAGCACGAAGCAGGACATGCAGCTGGCGCGCAAGCAGCTGCACCTGGCCAAGGCCCAGCTGGCCGAGGTCAGGCGGACAGCGCACCCTCATCCCGAGGGCGCGCCCGGCTTCTGCGATGACATCAACCGCAACCTCATGGCGCCCGTGCCCTCAAAGCCTGTGACGGTGAGCGCCACAGATGACTGGGCTGTCTCCCTGACACAGCACTCTGGTATTGCACCCACTTCAAATGTACTTTGCTGCTGGTGTTCTTACGTGCATGGGCAGAAGGTTATTGGAATATCCTGGTGTCTCAAGGCAATTGAGGTTTCTGACAACCTACAGCCCAGGCTGAAGAGATCGCTGCAGCATAGGCATCTTGTGCGACAATTATTTGATCCGTGCTATACAGTAATTGGAGTCAGTGCGCCACGTTCGCTACCATTTGCTTGCATAAGACCTTGGATATGATTGCCATGCTATTGTCTGCTCCCTGAGCGTTGCTCTCTTCTCCGGGGTATGCAGCTGGTGTCAAGCGACCAGTCATGGGAGGCCCTTGACAGCCTGCTGGATGAGCTGCTACTCGTCTGCGATGTCTCCAAGGTATGCTGACAAGTATTCTTGGCCCTTTGACAGGTGCTGGTTTCCAGCTGTACATCCTGGCCATGTGCTGCTGAAGGTAGAAATTATGTGTCCTGACCATAAACCGAACAAAACACCCCTGAAAGCAAGTGACCAACAGTGCTATTTGCCGCACCACAGGTGACGAGCTACACTGAGCTGAAGGCCTTCCTGTGCGAGTTTGCGTCCCGGTCTTGCGGCGCAGTTGCGCGCTCAGCGCTGCACATGTCGCTCCTAGGCAAGGCAAACTCTCCAGGGGATCTGGTGGGGCCCTGGCTACCGCGGCGTCCCATGATGCAGGTAGGGAGGTGTGGAGGCCTGCTGTAGCAGTGAACTCACAGCTGAATCATGTGAGATCTAATGCGTACGCTCTCAAAATGTTGTCAAAATTCTCTCATGCAGAGACTCCTGTGATTACAATTTGTTTACACCGTGCACATAAGACAAGGCAGACGTGACGTGCATGACGTGCTGCAGGCAGCTGTGAGGCTGCCTTCCGGGGTGGTGCTGAGCCCTGAGGCTGATCTTTTCGTGGAGCAGGCGTGCCTTGCGGTGAGCTCGCCTTTTCTGTCTACACAACCACCACTTGTTACCATACAAGTGTGGTCTGCACCATGTGGAATCTGTCTTGCTTTTATGGACACCTGGCATGGCAGGGAGGGCACAAATACAGTGCTGTGCAATACTCCCCTAGGACCTAGGTTCAATGCAGACTTGCACAGATGAGTTTGTGCCCTCCCTGCCTGCCAGGCTTCATCAAAAGCAACATAGATTTTGGTTCAATGCGGACTTATACAGCTCTGTCTAGGTGGTTGCGCAGTCCTATCTGAGTGAAGCGCACGCATTGTGCAGGTGGCGGGCTGGTGCCAGGACATGTGCCTGAACAGGTCGCGCCAGCGGCGGCGGCACCGGCGCTCCATCGAGGACTGGTTCCACCTCAGCGAGCACGCTCTGGTCGCAGACAGCAGCCCCGGCTTCCAGGCCTGGCTCCAGAGCGCATCCTCCGCCTGGCACTGGCCCCAGGACCAGGACGACACCCAGGTGCTGCACCCTCTCAAACATGCTAATCCTGCGATCATGATCAGCCTCCTGCAGCCGGTCGTTCTGCACATCAACTCGCTACATCGCTTTCCAGTGCTTACAACTTGGTCAAGACATAGCATATGAGGCAAGGCTATCGCCTTGTACACCTGTCTGCAAATGCTGTGGGCTACTTTTGCAGTGCAAGTACAGTACAGGCTATGAGCGCTAATGTGTGTCTGCGCAGGGCCCGCTGGGGTGTTGGGTGGAGAGGGAGTGCGCGCACATGCTGCTGCAGCACCTCGTGCTGGGCTTTGAATTGGAGCTTTACGCTCCAGAGGAGTTCTGCATGATGTTCTGGTGAGCCTCGGGTGTCCATGAAACTGCCACCTTGTGTTTGCAGCATGGGCGGTATATTACAGGTATGCCACGCAACAGAGTCTCAATTGAACGAATTCCATGGAGCAACTGCTTGAAGAGTCCCCTGCTGCCAAGGTCCTTCCAAGTATTTATGAGACTCATGCACAGGGTACCAGCTGAGTCTTGAAGCATGTCTTTTGAGGGTGCTAAAAGCCCTGTGCGGCTGCTTGTCCAGGTACTGCGACTACCTCTATGGCGTGGTGAAGCAGGACGCTGGCCGCCTGCTGCAGTTTGCGGCAGACCCAGCCAGCACCCCTGACTCAGCAGCCAAGGCCCTGCAACCCAGCATGAAGTCCTCTGCATCAGGTGCTTCTCCTGCGCTCATTAGGATGCTCTCATCAAGCGATAATGTACTTGTGGACGTGTCTAAGCTTTGTCGACGGAGATTGTTTGCTCTTCAGCAGACTGAATTGCTGTGCAATGGAGAGTATCATATGACCAGAAGGTGCAGCGCTGTTGTGGCGGTGCTGATGCTGTCTAGCGCCTCCTGGTGCATTGCCAGCGGTAACATGCAGAAGAGGCAGAGACATGGAAATATGACCAGCAAATGGTATTGTCAAATCCTCAAAATGACTCGACAAATATTTGCAGGGAAGCACAGGAAAACAGAGCGCCAAAAGAAGCAGCAGCCTCCAACAGGTGGACCTGACACAGGAACCCTTACTGTAGAGGTGAGACGCCCACTCATATTGAACCACGAGGCCTCCTGCCTTTCCACCTGACCGCTGAAGCAGAGATCTGCTGTGCTGCTCAACCCTTTACAACAGCAGTCTTGTGGCCCCTTGCACTTTCACGTCCTTCCTCCCTGACCTCTCAGCACAGATGCGTGCTCCGGTGCAGGTCAGGCATGCCCATCTACACAGGCAACTATGTCAGGCGCACATGCGTTTGGCAGCAGGCCTGAACAAGGCGGAGTACCTGGGCTCCCTGCCCTGCCTGTTCAACACCGAGGAGGAGCGCTTCCAGCAGCGCTTTGCCACGCTGAGCATGCTGATCAGGCCAGAGCCCCTGTCATACTCCTACTACCGCAGGTCCATGGACATGACAGGTGTGACTAGCTTCTGAAATGAGCAGACTTGGCTTAGCCAGAGACCATCCGCAGATCATGCATTCACGGCCGCCAAGCATCATGCTGTACAAAGCAATGACCTTAGACTTGAGCTGCAGCAGATTCAATAGACACGAGTGTAATAGGGCTTTCCTTGAAATGACCTTGAAGAGCTAACGACTGGTTGAGGTGTTAGTCAACCTGAGGAAGTGCTGCGGGAATTTTAGAGCACACTGGAGGATAGGGAAAAGTGGCAGTTCTGGGTCTGTGCAGGAAAGCATGCAGCGGAGATCCTGGCAATGTCCCTGGAGGGTTTTGGGGATTCGCGGCGTATGCTGGCCACCCTGGCCACAGCTGTGGCGTCACCGCCGGCAACCGCTGCAGGCGTGAGCAGCCAGGCAGAGGACTACCTGGCTCTCGATAAGATGGCAGCCCAGAACATGGTGGCCATAAAGGTGACAGTTCTATGACATGACCAAGATTTCCGAAAATGGCAGCCTGGGACATGTATCAATAAAGCAGGAAAGGAGTGCTCTGCTGCTGATTTCTTTGTGCTTCAGCACGAGATTTGTCAATTATCTTGTGCAGCTGGGTAGATTCCTCGTTTCTGCGCAGGTGCTTCTCAATAGCATGCTGAAGGAAGAGCGAGTTAGCCTTGATGCAGCACGAGACCTGTTGATAAATGGGCATTCCTCAGCATCGGAAGAGGAGAACAGACCAAAGCCTTGCGTTCCCCTAGCAGAGCAGGTCAGGCTGCAAGCAGCTGCAGCACACAGCACAAAACCAGCTGACAGCATGCCTCAAATGGCCGTGGCTGAGCGCTGTGACATGATAGCAGGCAGCAGCACCAGAAGGAAGGCCTTCAGGATGGAGTGGGGCTTCTCCCAGCACACCAAGTACCCTGTCATGCGACTGAAACAGAGCAGCATGCTGTTGTGAGCGCTTGTATGTATCATAGCTGTCAATATTGAATTGAAGTTGAGGCGCTGCATCATACACAGAGTGAGCCAATGCGCTTCAACACTAGGCCTAGGGTGTCAATCGCTGAGAGGAGCTTCTCCATTACAGGAATATGCTCTGCTCTGCTACAAGCCTAGAGTCTTGCGCATAGCATGCTATCCATGCTGACTGGACTTGCAAAACAGGACCTGTCAAAGCTGCGAGTTTTGACGTGAGGAATTACTGTGCTATGGCCGCTGCTGGAACAGGGCATTGCTGAGCTTCTGGTGTCTCTCGAAGGCATCCTCGTACAGGCCCTTCTTGCTAGGATCCGGCTCCATGAACTGCATTCAATAGCATTCTTATAAGAGCCATAGAGGGTGCTACCAGAAGAGCACCTTTGCAGCTGTGTCAAAAAGGCCAAGATGAGTCATGCAGTCAGTGTTGCAGGTGCATGTAATCATTGTCATCAAACAATACCGCCCTACGTCTCAACTGACCACCGCAGCCCTGCTAATGAGACCTTTTCGTTCCATCTCGCAACCAAAGTGCAAAAGTGAGCGGGACCTGCTTACCTCCTCTTCACAGGGTGGCTCATTCTCTGCAACATACTCGGCAACAGGTACGCCAGCGCAGACTGCGGCAGCCTGCAGCGCTCCGCCGAGTGCTGCTGACTCAGGCTCTGCCGGGAATCTGAGCGGAAGCTGGAAGGCGTCAGCGATAATGCGCCGCCAAAGGCGGTTCTTTGAGCCACCGCCCACCACCCGCAGCTCATTCGCTGTCACTCCATACTTCTCAAGCATCCGCATGCCTGCACCCGCACTGCCAATCATGAGAAGAGATACATAGAGCATACCCAGCTTACTCGTCATCACCTCATGCTTGTGCAGTAGCTGCATACATGCATATCGTTACCTGACTGACCTTGCGCGGACGCAACAAGCACCTCACGAAGCACTTTCCCAGCGCAAAGCTTTCAAAGTGTCCGCAGACAGAGACACTGGAGGACCCATCTAAGGATAAGCATGCTTACCATTGACAAGGGAGAAGGTTGCGCCCTCAAGCGCTGCTCTGTACAGAAGCCCTGGGCGCATGCCTCCCTGTCTGATGCCTGTCAGGACGCCATAGGAGTGCGGCCAGTTGGGCGTCCGCTCCCCTGCAGCAGCAATATCCTCACTCCCCTGAGCCCTCAGAAGCTGTGAGCCCACTCTTCAGAGGATGAAACATGTGTGCAGTCGGAACCTGAGGCTCCTGCTCTTCATCATGATGGCGATGGCGGGTGTGTCTGCCTTTGGGGCCCTGCGACAAGGTTGAGGAACCTTGTCCGTTCATCACATAGACTTTTCAGGCGGTAAGCACAGCAGGCTGGAAGCAGGGCAGGAGTAAAGCGGCAGGGCTGACCTGTGAGGAAGGGGAGGAAGTTGGCGCCGCTGGAGCCGGCCTCCTCCTGCTCTGCCAGCTTGGTGATGGTCTCGTGGTCCATGTCAAAGGCCTTCCTGACCTGCGCAGCCACTACTCTTTCAGCTGAGCTGGGACATGGTGCCTCAGGCATGGTGCCTCAGGCATCAGAGACTGATCTCAAGGCAAGGCTGTTGCAAATCCAGTGGGGCAGACGCAAGCACTTTTCAGGAACTACACAGGACCTCGCAGCATCCCAGGGTGAGCATGGGAATGAGACTTGCATGTATGATAACAATAGGCATTGCAGTGCAGTTCTAGATGTGGGGGTAGAGGCTCACCTCCTCCGGGGCTAGCGTGCAATTCATAGTGCAGAGCAGTGGCATGAACTGCCCTGTGGCGTCACAGAAGGGGGCGATCCCGCCGCTGTTGTCTATGACAGGTATAGTGGTTGCACCAAAAAGTGTTCCTGCAGAGCAGCTCTTGTCTTACAGTCCAAATTCACGCAGCTGCTGAACTCCATTGACGGCATGTGCACTACCGGCATCCAGGCTGACAAGCCTTCTGAAGATCATAGTGTTGCAGGGCACTGGATTTTACCTGAGGTGCCTAGAGAGACCACCCATGCTCCCTCCTTGACCGCCCCAGCGCCCAGAGCGCTCATCTGATTGTCCCCACTGCCGGGCGCCACCGCAACCTCCTCAGTCAACCCCAGCTCCCTCGCCACATCCGCTCGCAAATGCCCTACAATCTGCATGCACCAAATTGACGGCTCTGCCGGTGCCCGTGCCTCATTTAACATTGCTGTATGTATGTCAGATGACCTGTGTAGTGGGATACACACATTTGGAGGGCATGTGCATGCAGGCATGAATGGGCCGCTTGGCAGGTACCTCGTTGGGTCCAATGAGTTCTGGGAAGTAGTCTGGCAGGCTGGAGTCAATGCTGTGCATGCGTTGGGTGTCAAAGGTCCTGTTGGCTGTGTCGAAGAGCCCTGTTCCACTGGCATCCCCACACTGCAAGTCCCAGGAAGGCTAAATTTGTTGCACGAGTGCTACCATGACATTCATTGCAGGCCCATATTGTGTATGCAGGTGCGCTTTTGCGCCATATGCCACACCATGCGTCATCTGCCACACCTCAGGATATTAGAGACAGGTGAAAGCTCCTAGTTATGTATGTGCTCCTGGAGTTCCTGCTGGCTGATTGGCATTGGCAATGGAAGGGGCATGCCTCCATGCAGTAGCGGCCGGTCAGGTGGTAGTTCAGGAAGTCGTGCGGCAGGAGGACCTGTCTCAGGCGGGCAAAGTTCTCGGGCTCATTGTTCTTCAGCCACAAGATCTTTGAGGCAGTGAAACCTGGCACTAGCGAGTACTCCCACTCATTTGAGAGGTACTCTGCCTCCTTGGCGCTCTCGACATCACACCAGAGCTTTGCATTCCTGATGACCTGCAATACACTTGACAAGTTGCCACGGAGTCCCCATAGGGCTCCTCACCCGAACAGATGTGACTCCGTGCAGAGAACACTGGAGGTGTGCCAGATAGTGAGAACTATAGAACGGCATGCCAGGGCAGACTCGCCTGACCATCGCCATCCATGGGTACAAAGCCATGCTGCTGCCCGCTGATGCCGATGCCCCGGACATCCTTGCGGTCGACCCCCGACAGCGCCGAATCTATAGCCGCGTAACTGCCCTGCACATGAAGCACGTCTCAGCGAGCCAAGACTGAGCAATGAACACATGTGTACATTCTAATACAACATTGTGTGATGTATAGAACATGTAATAGAGCAGAGATGTCACAATCTAGCCAAAGGCCTACGAAGCATGGAATATCAATATATCTCGCAGCAGATATTCACCTCGATCCATAGAGAGGGGTGCTGCTCAGCGCGCCCAGGAACATTCGTCTTGATCACATCGTACTTATACGCCCCCCTTGACACTACAGACTTGGTCTTGGCATCGTATATCACCGCTTTGGCGCCTTGCGTTCCGACATCAACACCGATGTACAGACCAGACATGGCTGCCATGCTTAGGGATGCCGGCGACCAGGCAACAGTACCTCACCTTTCCAGTTACAGCTGTGAAAATTATAGAGAAGCTGCAGCACACTGTGGACAAATTGTCAATCCTGTGTCAGGACAGTCCCGGCATTGGTTCCCCCGCTGGTCATGTTGTGGTCCCCCCTGCAGTTTTCTCAAATGCCTGTTCAGGCAGCTCGGTCAAGCAAATTGGGACATGGCTGTTGACTACGACAGAGCGGGCGGTAGGCAGCATACTAGTCCGCCACCAATGTCATTTCGGTAGCTATAGCCCCAAGGAAGACTACTTGCGCGTCCAAAGGTTGTGCCATGGCTGCTGAGGCATACTCAAGTGCCAGGGTACTGCCCCTCATTCGCCAGGCTCAGGTGGTGGACGAGCTGCTTCACGGCGCGAAAAGCGTAAAAGCTGAGGTCACAGAGCGTTTGGCGACCTTCATAAGGAACGGTGCGACTCCTCTGGGACTGCTTATGCGCAGTGCTTGTTAGCCAACATACTTGGGTCCTGACTCGACACCCTGGGAACGGCTGCTCTTACAACATCAACGACGACGCTCTCCTTACTTCATGTTTCCTACACACAAGAGCTTCGTGACTGGTGTGAGTTCCCTCTGATAAGTCTAGCCATGGTGCAGAGCTCGAAAGGCTGCAGGGCAGGGAGACTTCTGTTTCAGCGTGCGAGAGCCTTCTCTGCCATACAGTAGTAGAGGTAACACATCTCAGACAAGGAGCATCCCAGACCTGACCTGGCCTGGCCAGCGCTGCTGTGTCAGAGCACATGCTTGTGACTCTGTATGTGGGGAGTACTTTCCACAGGTGTGGCATGTGCTCTGCAGGGTCTCATGAGAGGCTACCCTTCTATTGCTGGCTGCCAAATACCAGCAGAGGCAAGGGCGCGTAAGAGAGAAGAACCTCCTGTTGTAGCGGCGCTGAAATACCTTGTGTTTGGTGTGGAGGCCCCTAGGGAGAGCTTTGCACGGGTCATGTGCAGCCAGACCTTTGAGAAGGTACGCGCATGGAGCTGAGATGATGAGCTGTCTTCCTAAAAACGTTTCTGTACTACACCTCAGCTTGTCCCCACTTCTTGGGCTGTGATGACAAGGTAGCTTTTGCGCAAATGGCATCAGCAGCACATTGTGATGTGCATTCTGTTGTACAGTTCCAATCTAGCGGTCTAACACCATACAAAACTTCTGCTGGTTGTGAGAGCAGTAACCACAGCCAAGTTTTGCTCTGGTCCCTGAGCTGCCCTTACCCCTAGACCGTTGATCCTCAATTGTTGTGCCGTGTCATGGTACGCTTGGTAAAGGAGCATCCTCTGCTGCAGGCTGGCGTTGCGCTCAGAGCATGTGTGCTCATGCTGGAGGACGCTGTGAGGCCGCGCAACTGCCTGCGGATCCTGGCCATGGCAGCCTCAACAGGCAATCAGCGCCTGCTCACCAGGTCGGCTGCCGTTGCGCTGCTGCATTTCAGGCAGGCCGTCATGCAGGATCGGGCTGGGCTGCTCATGCTGCCAAAGGAGGTGCTTGGCATCCTGCTCAGCCATGACTGTCTTCAGGTGGGAACCCTTGCTCCCTACATAGTATGCAGTGTGCAACCTCATATACCTGTTGTGGACCCCAAATGCATGCCATCGAGACAGGGCCAGTGAAGCACTTCCACCGCCTAGTGTATTATGGTATGCCTGCGCAATACAGGAAGCCACAGAGGCACCAGTTGTAGGCACCGGATTTCCTGCTGATATGTCGGATAGCAACACTTCCCTGCATGATGCAGGCTGGCGAGGGGGACGTTTTCTCAGCTCTGGGGCTCTGGGTAATGGCAGATGAAAAAGAGCGGTTGCAGCATCTCTACCCTCTCACTGGTAAGCCAATCATCCGCGTATGCGCCCTCATGTTAGCTCACATGACTTAATGCATTACATTGGTTTGGGTGAAGCAGTCATACCTTTCTGCAGTGTGGATACTCCTCTGGCCTTCTGATGAAAATGCACCATGACAACAGCCATTTCATATGCTTGACTTACCCCAAGCCATCAGTACTCCCAGCGTCTGTGTCACACCTTCCGTTCTGGCTGCAGCGCAATGCGTGCGGGTGTTGAACATGGGCATGAAGGAGCTGAGCGCCATGGATCAGCACGCGCTGACTCCCAAGTGCCCCAGCACCCTGAAGCTCGTGGCCTTCGGCTACCTCTGCGCATGCTACGGCTCCAGCTTGCCCCAGGAGTATGCTCCTATCATGGGCAGGAGCAGAAGGCAGAGGATTGCCATCAACCCCGCGGCGCTGAGCCTCTTCAGCTACAATGGTGCGCTTGCAAGCTTCCATCCCCATGAGGCTGAAAGCAGCCTGCGCAAGGTTTAAGAGTGCATTGAGATTGCATTCTTGTCCGCGTGACTGCCTAGGAAGCTGATGTGGACTGCCTTCTGCTTGGTGGTTGCTGCCAACAAGTAGTGGGGCTGAGAATGGCTGCGCACTGAGCTCCTTACCTGGCATATGGGATGCGCAGGAGCGACATCTAGCAGCCCTGAAGGCCCCCTACAGCTGCATGGCGACCTCATCAGGCTGTGGCCGGCCCCCCAAGGCAGGCCTGAAGAGGCTTCGCCCGCTCCGTATGCAACCCTACAGCAGGTCCGCGAGACGCTGAGCGGACAGAGCAGTGGTCGTGCTTTTGCAGCATGCAGCACAGAGGGCCTCACATATGGAGTCTGTAGGGTCCTCAGGACACAGGGGGAGCTGCTAGCTGGCAGCAGCAGCAGCCCGCCTGGAGAGCATGAGCACTCTGGGCCACACCCCAGCCAGGGCCAAGCCGCCAGTCCCTTCGGTGTCAGCACGCACTGCACAGCTCAAGAGCATTTCTGCCTTTTGGACGATGCCCGCTGGAGCAGCGCTGTGGCACCTGCGCCACCTCAGCACCAGCCAAGGAGTGTCAGCAATGAAGGCAGGTCCAGCGGGCTCTCAGAGGCTCCACATGACAGCATGGACCATGATGCCAGTTCCGCCAGAGCACAGGCGTCAGGCCCCTGCAGCGCTGTAGAGTGTGCAGCTGCCTCTGATGGCGCGCCAAGAGGCAGTCAGGCTGAGGCGAGCTCTATGGACATTGATGTCTTCAACACAAGTCCATCCAAGAGCTGCAGTTGCGCACACATAGAAAGGCGACAAGCAAAGGCACAGAGTGCAGCCTGCAGGCAACTTCTGGGAGCTGGGAAGCCTCTGCCAGATGCTGGCTTGCAAAGGCGCCTCTTCTGATGCTTTGTGACACTTAACAGTCTAAAATCAGAATTATTATCAGGCACTTTTACATTACAGCATTCAAGTCAGCAAACCATAGACATGCAATATGTATGCATGCGTGAATTGCGCTTTATAGCCTTCTTACCAAATTAACATGTCTGTGGTCTGAAATATTGGAATAGTTGGCATGCAAGCATTCTAGCTGACTCACTGGAGGCTCCCCACTGGCATCTACACCAGGTGTCATTGTTTCACCTATACAGCTCAGGATATGCGGCTCTAGATGGCCAAAATGCATCCATACTTATGAGACCCTCATGGTTCCGGTTGCGACAAACGTCTCGGAGAGCAATGTCATTCTTAGTTGCTGTCCACAGGTCCATGTTGCTAAACTGTGTCATGCTTTTCATCCTGCCATGATTTCTCTCTACATGGTTACGTTCATGACAAGCCACTCCTTGCCACATGCATGCTTCACGCAAATCACCGTACATTGCTCCTGCTTCCTGGCTTGTGGAATTAAAAAGAAATCGCTCTGTGCCTTTGACAAATTCCTCCGCATCGGAAAATTCAATACTGAATCCGGCCTCCCCGTGGATCTCGAGGCTTTGCCACGACCCTTCTGTCAGGAGAAGGATACTGTACTTCTTGAACGTCAGACAAACATGAGGAATGTGCCGAAGACCTGCCAAGTCTTGGTCTGTCATCCTCTTGCAGTGGAGGGACAAAAACTGCAGATCTGATGGCTCTTGGATACCTACAGGCCAAGCTTGTAGCCTCATGCACTTCAGGCAGAGCATCGATATGGTGAGAGGCTTCGCCTGGATATATTCCCATGACTTGCGCTCCTCTAAAGCTGCAGCTAAGCGCAGCACACACCCTGGTGGAAGGGTAAATTCTCTTGCAGGACACCAACCTACTAGCTCCATGCTCTTCAGAGTGGCCATACCAGCCAGGCAAAGAGCCGGCAGAGTTGCAGAGACACTGCCCCACCCCCTCTCCTCTGTGATCTTCAACATCTCCAGACAAGTGCAGAAGGTGAGATCGGCCAACATATCCTCCAAACCTGGCTGGGGCCAGTTCGTGGTGAGCTCCAGCTGCCGGAGTGCAAGCAGCCCCAACACTGGATTCCAAGGGAGACCATCAAATCGCATTGCCAGTGAGGTCAGCTTTGTGGCTCCCAGTAGAAGTGTCGATATCCAGCACTGGATATAGTTTCTTGGAATGTTTGGATACTCACACACGTCGTCATCCTCGATGTCAAGGTTCTGCACAGATACGAACTTGAGATGAGCGTCAAGGGATACGCAAACCTGTTTCTGCCTCAGCATGTTTGCTCGGGCTCAAGAAGCGTGAGACAGCAAGCACGTCAATGAACTGCCGGGCTGAGGGTACGTACCAGCGTGGTAAGGTGCTGAAAGCTTCGTGATGCCAAAGTCATGGCCTTCAAAGTCTTCTGCAGCACGTACACGTCCAGCACATCCAATTGCCTTCGCCGTCTCTTGACCGACAGACTCTGCGTTGCCTGTATGCGCTGCAAGACCCATGGTGCACCTGCTCGTGCCCAGTAGCCTGTCAGGGGCACATGCATGTCGGGTTGCTCTACGTCAAACGCACAATATGCACCTTGGACATACCTTTGACGTTCACGTCTACGTCCATAGCCCATGTTGCAGCTGAATCTGGCAGTTGCATTCTCCATAAGCGCTTGCATGTGCTGGCGACTTTGCACCATGTTTTGAGTCCAGCCTGCTGCCTGCTGATGACCTGCTCTCCGACCCGCTCGATCAGCTCAACGGGGAGAGAGAGAAAGCGCGGCATGGTGATATCAGTCTGAGTGACAGCAAGGGATGCCAGTACTTCTTGCGACTCCATGCCAGAAACTGGGGTCAGTCATCAACTTCCATTCTGTTTGAAGCTGATATAAATCTCTGCTAATTGACTGCCCTCTCTTGCACATTGTGCACGCACGATGAGACCAATCTCTGAATATTCCACCTGGAGCCAGATAGTGGTGACAATTTGAATCACTTGCTAGTATGTGCACCATATGGCATATCTAGCATCTATGGCGTATGCATGCTAATCTCTTCAGGTGACCGGGGCTTCATGCAGCACTACCCCAGTATGGACATCAAGGCGAACCTGATATGTTCATGCATCTCATGCATAGATTGCTGCTTTACTGCCTGACCATCACAGTACGATATCGGCAATGTACAGTTGCAAAGACACCACTTCGATGATCATGTATTGTACAATGCGAAGGGTGATTTTTCTCCACTCCGACTCTCACAGATGCATGCCAGGGCCCTGATCCACATCCAGATCCAGCAGTGCCATGTACTCCCTGATAGCTTCGCCCTCTCGCGCAACCTCCACATCATAGGCTGCGAATGGATCGCTGCGCGCTGCTGACGTCAGCTCCTCCTCAGCATCCGCGTCCCGCTCAGCTTCCATGTGTGTGTCTGCTGCTTTTGCTGCTGCAGCCGCCTCTACCCTGCCCTGGCTGGAACTCTCTCCATTTGTCTGTATCTGCAGGTGCCAGGCATAGCCATCATAAAGAGCAGGTCAAGGGCGCCTGGTTATCAACTGTTCAGTTGCTACAGAAGCATGTAACTGTGTTAGCATTGTGAAAAGTCGCAACATAAGGTCGCCTAGCTTTCATATGGTCTCCCAGTCACATCAGCATTCGGTGCAAAGTGTGTGCGCCTCAGCTCTGCGGCTCAAGTGCTGCACCTGATGTCAGGGTGCCATGCATGGTGCATCCAAACGGCAGTCTATTTTGTTTTGTCATCACACCCACCTCGTTTGCAAAGGCTGCGTGTGACTGATACACTGCTGGTGGCAGCTCTGAGGGCAGTGAGAGCCCTTGAGGGTCAACAGAGCTCGCTACAAGCGCCTGCTGCAGTGCTGCATTGCACATGGGGCTGCTCAGCAGATCGAGGGCCTGCTGGATGTCATTCTCTGCCTGCACATGTAGGGCACACTCACCACTCTGATGGAGGATTGATCGAGCCAGAGCAGTAGCCAAGTGGTGCATTGCACTGCACAGGGGGATCCCGACAGAACACATCGGGTGCCTCCTGGGGGGCAGGCCCAGCGTGAAGAAGATCTGCACAGTCTCCCACCGCTGCTGAAGACTTCTTGTGAACCTTTAAAGGAGGAGTACGGACCTGCTTCAGGGCCTCGGCAACAAGAGGCCGGCTGTACCCCAGCTGGCTGAGGGCTGCCAGGGAGTCCATGTTGACGTGCTCCCCGCGGCAGCTTCTGCCGTATCCCCTCCGCTCCCTGCGCAGGCGCTTCTCTTCCCTTGCCCTGCACATTCACAAAAGAGCTCTGTGCTGCACCCGGAATCACTAGTGCATTGCACGCGTCCTGCCATCTGCGATATGCTTGTCAAGAACCCTGGACAAAGCTTCTCTCCTCTTCCTTACTGCCTCATTGATTCTATGTTCGTGGTGATTCTCTCTGTGCTCCTGCATCTCCACTTGTCGGTGGGCTTGGGGCTAGGGTCGTTCAAGGGGCACCATGAGCACCAATTGAGAACATGCTGCAGCACTTAAGCAGCGGATGGACAGCAAGGGAGCAGACTTGCAGAGGCAGAAGATCACACCTCTGCTTCTGCTCATCCTGGGCTTTGCGCTGCTCAAGAATGAAGGTGATGGCGTTCTCAGCGTTGCCCTGGCAAAACCTCAGGCTGCGTTTCGCCTGCACATTGCCACAGCCTACTGATTCTAATGAGCATCCCATGGGACCCAACTACAGCTGACTGTGCTGCCGACACACGATGCTGCGGCAAGTCTGACTGTGCAAAGAAACAGGTTGCTTCAATACGTATAAGGACACTCAGTTTAGAGCCCAACCAGAGGCGCACCTCCTGGCTCTTGAAGCCCATGGACATAAGCTCTGCCAGGCGCTCGTCTGACACCTGCAGCTGCTGCCAGCGCTGCTCCGAGCTCTTCAGCTTTGCTTGCGCAAGGGCCTTGTTGCCTGAATAGTATGCGGCCACCCCTTCCAGCAGCTCCAGGCGCACATACCTGCAGTTGACAGGCTCTCGCGTCACATGCGCTCTGCACGCTCTGTCACAATTACTCATAAGCCTACTCACAGTCCATGAATATGTGGTGCTGCACATGATCAGGTGTATTTTCGGGTCTAGGGCTTCGCTCAGAGACACCAGGGCTCTGCCCGGATGTCTGCAGGGATAAACTTTCGGTGTCAAAGGAACTGGGAGAATGGGCGCAAGATTGGCAGAAGGCTGGTCAGTGAGTCAGTGCTCACATAGCCAGCTCGGGGCAGAAGTTGCCATGCAGGACCTTGATGCGTTCCTGATTAGGCCCATGGCTGCGCGCGAAGCACTGCCTGGCTTGCGCAAGGCGCTCCTGAGCTGCTGCCAGGCTCTGCTCATCCCTCAGCTGAAAGAAGCACCTGCATGCAAGCCCTTCATTCTTTGCGCATTACCGGACCAGTGCGTATGCTCACATGCATTGGACAGGCACGGCTGCTTGTCCATTGGGGTATTCACACCCGAGAGCCTGGGTTCCAGATGCTGGCCTGCAGACCTTTCCATGCCCTGATCTGATCTTCAAATGGGTAGACAATGGTCAATGGGAACAGGACTCCATGATGCCGACATGCTGTGTACCAAGGCTGCTTACCAGACAGTGTCCATCAGAAGGAGCCCAAGGTTGTCAATGTATTTCAGCAGGTCATCCTTGCAGCACTGGAAGGACTCCTCTGCCAGCAGCAGGACGTCCAAAGCTTCCCTGAACTCCTCCTGAACAGCCAGAATCATTTGGACACTGTATATGTGGGCTCAATGTCTGCAGCAGCTAGGAGTGTTGGTCTGTCCTTGCCCAAGCACATTGATGTGGCATGTGGGTGGGTGCGATACACCTGCTAAATGAGCTTATCTGTTGCAAGTCATCGTGCATTGTCCCGCTTTACAAAAGCCATGCTTGGGCAAGGAGGCTAAAGATGTGTGTGCCAACCTTCTGCAGGAACTGCTGTGCCTTGTCGTGCAGCGTCATGCCCATCACAAGCGCCTCCCTGTCTGTGTCGTTCATCAGCACCGGCTGGCCGTCCTGTGTCTCGAGTGAGACATCATGGAAGTCCTCGTTGCCCATAGTGCTGCAGTCATAAGCACTGCTCAGGTGATGTGCAGCCGTTGCAACGCGCTGTACACGCAAACTCCAGGTTGTGGCCACGTCGTAATAAGCAGTGGCTGCTGTACGAAGCATTTGCCTTTCCGTCTTCATTCCTAGCCAATGCATCACCGGACCCATGCATAAGTGGTGTACAATACAGTATCTTGCAACCCTACTTCATATCACTTTCAGATCAGCCCGTGAGCAGGGCAATAGAGTGTGGACAATCTTGCGCCCTTACTATTGGTGATAAAGTTGAACCCAGAAAAAGCAGTGCATGTTATTAGAGGACTGGTAGCAGAAGGACCTGTTGCCAGAGCGTTGCGCCAGCGCCTTGGCTGCCTTCCTCAGGCGGTCCAGGCGCTCAGTGCGCTGCTGACCTTGATGCGCCTGCTGCTCCTGGCTGGCCAGCTGCTTGTGCTGCTCATTGTTCACCGCCCCCAGCACCAGGATAGGCTTGCCTGCTGTCACGCCACAGGCCTTGAGGGTGCTCGAGTCGTCCTGCAAGTGGCAGAGGTGGGCCTATTGACAGGGCTCCCGGTTTAGACTGAATAGTGCCCAGACGCAGACCTGAGGTATTTTAAATGTAGAGGGGTAACGGAGGACATACCTGAAGACGCTTTCCGCCTAGGATGAGCTTTAGGGTGGCAGGACTGCACCCTGCACGATGTAAACGGGCTTCGGTCGATCAAGTGTTCTCAGTACATGACAGTTTCCTTTACAGTTGCCTCTCGGCACAAAGGGGGCGCCATTACTGACCGAGCGCCTGAGCGATGACACTCTTCAGCTGCTGCACAGTAGTCTCGAAAGATTCCACATTGACTGACGATTTCGCGCATCCTGCCAGCTTAATACTAATGCCCGTTGACATCGCGATGCGTTCTGTAGGGTTTTGTGGATGCCCCTGCCTGCAACCAGCTAGTGCCTTGCTATTGCTAGTCTAACACATGCATTGCCTCGGGTACGTGAACATGTCTTGCAGCTTCCCACGTGAGGCATACTAACAAACATTACAACGGGACATTGTAATTCTGGAGCGGGAACAGAATGGTCAAGAGAGGGGAGGTATCAGCTTCTTGCAGCTTCTTGTGCACGTGGCAATCCCGTGGGACCTTGCAGCTGCTGACTCGGCAAGATCTCCTCAAGAACGATCGATTTCAGGTGGTGGTTTCCGCCAAACAGAGCGTTCTAAGCCTAATATTCCATTGACACATTCTTGTGTTGTTACGATAAGCTGAGACTTTGGAAGCGTGTGAAGAAGTATTGAGGAGTCTCACTGACAGTGCCCAGGAGGTTGAGTAGACGATGTAAAGAGTTCAGTCCCGAAAGCAATAGCAACATAACTGCTGGTTATGACGACGACGCTACCACGGGTCTTGGGTATCCTGGGATCAGGTACTCACGAGGTCATATTTCGTGATGCAGCGAAGCTGGTCGCCCTCACCACATAGTACAGCGCGTTGAACACAGCCTGAATTGCAGCAAACATTGTATCACTGTTGTTCTGGACACTACAGGGCAGATGGGGGGTGGTATTGCTCAGCTAGCAGCCATGAAGGGGCTTGACGTTATTCTTTGCGACATGCACAAAGCAGCCCTGGAACGCAGCATCGCCACCACGAACAGATCTTTGAGCAAACTGGTGCAGAAGCAGCAGCTCACTCAGGAGCAGGCTGACTCCGCATCAAGCCGGATCAGACGAGGCACAGACATGCAGGTGCAGTACCTCCAAGCCTTCGCATGCTGTCTTTCACCCTCTGGACAATGCTGCAACATACTGCATCTCGGACCTGTACTGGAGTGTCGCGCATTTACGGCACATTAGGGTGTCTATTCTGTCTGGACTGGTTATTCCAGCAGCAACTGCTTTCACACTGCAGGTTCTGGGGCAGGCAGACTTTGTGATTGAGGCAATTAATGAGGATGAGACCTCCAAGAAGGCAGCTTTTCTTCTTCTAGACAGGGCGAGTCCCGCTTTTTTGCCTGCCTCACGAGTGAGCATTGAGCATTCGCAAGCAGCCCAGGCACAAGCACCTGTTGTACACGAGATTGACTGCTCTCACACAGACCAGGGCTACTATCATTCAAGAAAGCTTGTACCCCAAGACTGCTGCTGAGCGTGCATGCTTTTGCGTAGATAGTGCGGCCAGAAGCGATGATGGCCAGCAACACAAGCAGCATCTCCATCACCAGAATAGCAGCGGTCACGCGGCAGCCGCACCGCATCATTGGCATGTAAGCTCTCCTGAACCCTGTGGCCAGCTGCTCTGTTTTCTGTCCCTAGCCCCAGTCTACCACTGTTGCAATTGGGTGGATTGACAGCTCCTGTGTGGGTTTGTCCTCTGGCAGTGCAATCCCATCTCCCCGCACATGCATCTGCTTTCCATAGAGACTGTGAGGGATCCTCTCTGCATGCGTGCATAATGATGGGCCCTTTTGCTCCGCAGGCACTTCATGAACCCCGTTGTACTGATGCCACTGGTGGAGCTCATCCGGGGCATTGCCAGTAGCGACCAGGTAGAACAGGATTTCACAGATGGTCCCTCTGGCCTCACGCCTCACAAATGTGTTGCGCTCCCGCAGCATGCAAGCATTGACTGGGTCATTGTGCTGCCAAGCGCAGTCCACAGGAAGTCGCAGAGCAGGCAAAGCATGCACGTCAGTGGTGGGGTGAATAACGAGTAAGGGCGTGGGCGTGCAGGTATACAATACAGCGCAGGGGCTGGCAGACTTCCTGGGGAAGGAGACCTGCATCTCGCAGGACCGCCCCGGCTTCATTGTGAACCGCGTGCTCATGCCCATGATCAATGAAGCCTTCTACACACTCATGGAGGTTGGTTCTTTCTGTGTTCTCGACGTCTTGCCTCCTCATGCAGCCCATGTCAGTGTTCACTTACACTGGACATTCAAAAATGCTTGGACCAGATCAAGCTCATGCCTGCTGATAGCTGTCCCTGGCTACTGCAATTCCTACATAGCACATGTCACGTAACATGAATCTACTGCATCGATTGGGAGGTGAGATAAGCAGGAGGAGAAACAGCTCCTGATATTAGTTTTGGCGCATACAGGGAGTGGGCACAGCAGAGGACATTGACAGGGGAATGAAGCTGGGGACCAATCAGCCTATGGGGCCCCTCCAATTGGCAGACTTTATAGGTGCAGACGCCTGCAATCTGCATGCATTGGTGGTGCCAGAGCAGCATTGCATGCATTGCGACTGGCTTGTAGTCGGGTGCCCACTGAGTGTTTTGGGCCTTTCAGCTTTACAAACCGCCCATCAGGTCGGCATGCATGTGCTCTGCTGGATGTGCACAAGGTCCCCACTATGATATGACATACCCTGTGCATGAGGCTCGCAATCTGGGGGGACTGGAGGTGTCTGCAGAGCTCTTCTGTCGTGAGCAGCTATGCTGAAAGTCTGGAGTGCTCGCTAACAGCTCTGAGCTGATGGCTGCAGGACTGGATACTTGTCTATCAATTATGAGGGTGTTGCACAGCGGCACTGGGGACTCCAAGTACAGGCCCTGCCCGCTGCTGGTGCAGCATGTTGATGCAGGTGTGTCTATCTACACCTCTTCAGTGAGGCTATCTTGCAGAAGATTTTGGTCCGCAGTCTCATGACATCTGCGCAGCCCAAATGTCGCAAGGTGCAATCTGCTCAGGGTTGCTGCATCGACTCAGGCTCATATCAATGCATTGCTTGAAGCCTGAATAGCCGCGCCCTGTGGTGCAGGGTGGCTGGGGAAGAAGGTGTACAAGGGGGTCTTCACCTACCCGCAACCACACGCATGACAGCTGACAGCATGAGAGCGGTCTTTGCTGGATGCTAGCAGCGCTGCCATTGTGTGCTCTGCAAGACTTTAAAGCTACAATTCTCACTAATGTTCCCAACAGCTGAGGGTTCAAATGGCCACAATTGCAAATTGGGCAAATGCGCATCACACCTGTCGAGGTATCTATAGCGGTTCCAGACCAAAAGAGAATAGCCTATGTGGCAGTCTATCTATCTACAAAGTCATGTCTTGACTGTCCTCGCAATGCAAAGGACTGCTGGTAGAATCAACTACCACGATCAGTCCAAAGCACACTAGTCTACACACAGCTGTACATGACTAAGGCTTCTTCTTCTGCTTCCCTGCTAAAGACAGCAGCGCACTCCCACCAAGCAGGTGGTCATACTTGATGCGCTTTGCCGGTTGCTCAGCTGCACCCCTGCTGCCATCTTGCTGCGCCTTCATCTTGCTCACTGCCTGTGGCTTGGGCTGAGGGCTGATCTGCATCCTCCCTGTGCTTAATGCCTGTCCTGGCACATTTGCAGGCTCATGTCTGTGAATCCTCACTGCGCTGCTGCTTGGAAGCCTTGCTTGTTGGCTTCTCGCAAGATGAGCTGCGGCTGGCTGCAAGGGCATCTTACTCTGCCGTGATGGTGTACCGTGCATGGCTGTTGCGCCTGCTGACACCGAACTGAGGGATCTGCATTGCGCCTGTGCTGGCTGCGATGCAGGAACACTGCTTGCGTGGGCAGTGGTCTTGCCCAGCTTGCTGGGTCCTTGGGGATGACCCACTTGCTTCACATCATGCCTTGCAGCTTGGCCAGAAGCCTGACTAGGCTTTGTCACGCCCTGCCCGCTCTTAGCCCGCAGCTGCCCAGAGGACTTGGGCAACTGCCTCTCTGGAGCGGACCGCAGGCGCTCTTCAAACGCCGGCTGGAATACAAAGCGGTTATCTGTCATCTGCAGTGCCTGGGAGCCTGAACTGGCTGAGGAGGTCTTGCTGGATGCGTCGTGCTGGTCTGCCTTGCCCAAGGGATGAGGCATGAAGGGGTTGCTAGAAGGCTTGAGATCCAGCTCGCTCTCTACGAGCTGCAAGGCTGAGCCGACTGATGTGCTCTCCTTGTTGACAATGCTTATACTACCCTGCACATTCCGAGTAGCTGAGGGGCAATTGATCAAGTCCGCATGGCGTGACAGCAGCGTACGTCGTTTCCATCTGCAAAAATATGGTCTAGTGCAGATCCGGCAGCAATACTGCCTATACCCTGAAAGGCTGTTTTGAAGGGACCAGACTCTGAAGGAAGCCCACAGCGAGAGGACTTAAGGGCTTACAGGTGTTCTTCTGATGATTCTAAATCTTCTGGCAGGTGGGCTCTGCGTGCTGTTGCCCATCCCCAGCTTCCTGAGTAGGCGGTGGCGGCTGCCAGGTGCCTGACCAGGCGGGGCTGCGCCGCGGAAGAAGCCTTTCTGGGCAGGCGGGCGCCTGGGCACAGCGCTCAGCACCTGTGCATACAAAGGTCTTCCATCTAGCTCATATTCAGCTTAATTATATACTATGGAGAGCTGTCAACAGACTGTACATGTCCTGACTCTTGCCAGGCGGCCATGCAATTGTAACAAGCTCATGATGAGCTTATATACCCAGGCAGGGGTACAGCTGGCACATATCAGATTTGTGACTCTACGTGGGTGACCAGAGGATGAATGCAGTACCTGGATGCTCCTGCTGTCCCTGCCAGAGGACTCGGCAGCAGTTCTCTGCCTCAGGCGTTCGCCCGAGGCCCTCAGCTTTTCCTCATACTGGTCCTCGCGCCATTGATACAAGGCCCGCCAGTCAAGCACCGTGCCTGCTGCACATCGCACAGGGCACCCTCATGCAGAGCACTCTCAGGGTAGTGTGTCAATCAGAGTGACCACAATCTCTGCAGTGTGTGCATATCAGCAGCATGGTTGCATCTCCCATGCCGCAAGCCCCGTACAACTCACACTAATGCTCTCTCTAGCCACTGTAGAATGGGCTCTGGTCCTGACAGCAAAGGTGGCATGGAGATCTTTCGGAGCTCTAGAGGATTGCTACCATTGCTGCTGCCCAGCTGTGCGGCTGCCTCCAGAACAGGCGCCTCTCCCTTGCTATCATCAAAGGAGCCGAAGCGCTGCTCAAAGCATCGCTTCCAGTGATGCGCCAGATCCACAGAGATGTCCACACCTCCCTCACTGCATGGCTCACCCCAATATGAATATCTGACCCGTTCATGCTATTCTGCTCTATTCACAGGATGGAGACGTCGTCTTACTTATCCACAGGAATTTTAGATATTCCAACACAGCGCCCTGGTAAACGGTCCTTTCCTGCATGATTCAGGGTCTTGGCCGGGGTGACCGGTCTGCACATGCTACTGTAGGTTGTGGCGGGAGGGCCTCCAGATGCCTAGCATCAGAGTGCCTCTGATAGCACGATTACCTAGTCTCATCCTCAATCCGCGAGAGCTGCTGGGCACTGCATGCATGCAAGCAGTCCTCGAGGAGGATGACGGGCACGCTGCCAATGTCGCCTACAGAGGCGTCTATTGTTTAGTATCTGGCTTTGGTATCAGGGTCTGGCTCCCATGTCACAGGCTCGTGATAATGCCTCCCATGCAGGGTGTATGCATGTCATGCCAAGACTTGCGGTCACACCGAGCCAGTCTCGGTGTCTGAAGATGATTCTTTCGCAAAGAGTTCTCAGTGAGGGCGGCCCTGAGGCGGTCTGCTGCTCCATGGCTTCATAGCGAGCAAGTTAGCAGGACCGAGATTTGGCACTTCAGAAGAGCGCCAAATGCCCGGGCCCCCAGACGAGTGAGAAGGATGCCAAGCAAGAACCCCATATTCGTTACAGTGTCCGATGGATGTGCAAATGCCCTTACTATGTGAGGCATGAAAATGGGCCAACTCAGCCCAACAAACCCGAACATGGGCAACGGGCACGGAGGTACTCGCTGCGATGCACAGTCCGTGGAATACATCTAGCGTCTCTCAAGCATCGAGATTGCACGACTGACTGAAACGAAGACGCAAGCAGCCCAACCCACACGGCTGCAAAGACAGAGTCAGCCTAGTACTGTCGTCTTCGTGGTTTTGTGACGCAGCTGAGAGCTCTCCAATATACTCTCCCCGTAGCACAGGAGACGAATCAGGGCACTATAAGTGTTTGTGTGCACCAAGGGTGTCTGGTGAGACAGGAGTGAGGTAGAAGTGCTTCCAAGGAGTGAATCTGAGTGATGTCCTCGAGGGATGATGTCGACTTGAGTGACTGGGAGACGATAGAGCCCACGCAACCTTATACAGCTAGTGCAGCTCCATCAAGGCAGCACCTGGCAAGCAGCACCAGTGCTCTGCTCCACCACAAAGGTGCAAGACGTGCCCTTGCCAGCAGACCACAGCAGGCTGCAGGATATGCAGGAGCTCCGCAGAGATCTCCCAGGGTACCATTCGCTGCCTCATGGCCACCTTCTCAGCCTGCAGGCAACAGACTTTGAGAGCAATGCAGGGCATCGGTGAAGCAATGCTTCACCAGTCCCCAAAGACGTGATCTGCAAGCAAGCTGACGCTGACTGGTGTGGCTGGCAGATCTGGATAGCAGGCATCCTGGCGCTGTCAGCCTTCTGGTGCTTTGTGAGCCTGCTGGCCATCTCCCGGCTGGAGAAGCGCCTGCCCTCGGAGATGCAGGAGCAGCTAGAGTTCCACACCTCCTTCTCCGGCCTCTGGCCCAAGGCTCAGGGCGCAGCAGCAGGTGGCCTTGCAGCTTGCCTGACAGCTGAGCATATGAAAAGCCTCACCTAAGGCTGTCACTCTTGCTGGCAGCTGTTCCTGCATTGATTGGGGTTCTGCATACACAAAACCCAGCCAAGATGTGATTTTGACTGCGATTTGTGTATTGCATTAATTGCCCAGGATATAATGGCCCTGCGCAGGTCTGAATGCCACAAATGCGACGATGCACCACCTACCTTTTGCTGAGGCGTCTCTCAGCCACAAGCACAGAAAGAAGGTGGGAGCTGCTGGGCAGCCTGATGGGAGCGAAGCACTGGAGGACAGCGATGCGGGCAGCAGCTCATCTGCTGACGAGGAGGACCAGTATCAGCAGGAGCCACCTGCTTCAGCATATAGCAGAGATGAGGTATGTATTCTCTTCTCTGCAGCGCTTGTACCTAGGTTTGTATGGGTACGGTGAACATCTTATCACATCAATGACAGTGGAACGCAATACAGAGCAGTACTGTCACTGTCTCCCACAGGCTGCAGATCTGCACTCCAGCGCACAGCATGCCGGCTTCTGTGTCACTCACGTGTCAGAATCAGTTTAGCTCTCTGGTGAGCTTGCTGGACCACTGAGGGTGTCTTGCAGGGTGAGGGAGGAGTCACATGGTCACTTCTTGAGCCGGCGCTGAGCACCCTCAAGCACGCACTGGCAGCTGAGCAGAGTCAGCGAGGACTCATGCGGGGGCTCAAGTCAGTGCGGAGAGAGCCCAAAGTGTCAAGATGACCTTTTGCAATATGAAGATATGAGCTGCAAGGCTGTGACAGGCGCTGATGCCTCCTAAGTATGTATAGCAGCACTGATGCTGTGCCATAGGGCTAGCTATATATATCATGTGGCAATCCTCGGCGAGTAGAGCTCCAAAATTCTACCAGAAGTACCTTCCAATGCATTGCAGAATGATTGCATATGTGCTATTGTTGGTCAGCAGAATGATTGCAGCCAATTACAACAGCAGATCTGGAGGCCTGGTGTTGTCAGGCATGCCTGCGCGCAACCAGGTCTGACCCTGTCAAGGGTGAAACCTTTTTGTGTCTTCTGGACTGCCATTGTCTTGCAATGACGTGAATTATACGCTTGCTCTTCTCTTGCGTTGCCATGAGTCCTGTGCAGACCAGGCGGCTCTGCACAGCACGACTGCGGCTCAAACCGCTGTTGGGATAGAGAGTGGTTCCTCTCCGATTGAAGCAACCGCCAGCAAGCAAGCTCTGTAGAGGCGCCTGGCCCTCCCTCAGCGCTGCTTCAAAAGCCCATGAAGCTTGCTCAGTCTTTCTGCAAAGACCTCTGCGCAGCCTCTTACATGCTTTCTGAGTTGAGGCTCCTGCATGCTGCCTGTGGTCTTCACTGTCACCTCCATCATGTCCCCAAGCTCATCCAGGTCATCTGGAGTGATGCCGGGTACCCTGCACAGCGCTGCCCTCCACTCTCAAGAGAACTTACCTGTGCTGCAGAGATTCCGCAGGCTATGTGACTTTGGTATCCTTTTGGACATCCTGGTTTTGCACACACAATGTGATGCTTTTTGCTGCTCATCCTGACCACCTGTCATGTGGTTGGGCCAATTGCAGCATCAGGGATGACTGCTGCAAAAGAGATAATGTCCACATGGCGGTGGTTCAGGCTGTGGGGGACAAGTTAGCGCGCTGCACTCACTTCAGGGAGCCTTGAGCGCTGGCGTCATTGCCTCTAGCGCTAAACGTCCATGCGGCTTCAATGGTGAGGTCAAAGCCTGCCCTGCGCGGGAGCAAACAGCGGTCATACTGCTGCACACCTCGCCACTAAATCTCACAAGTGTTGTTCTCCTTCACAGTGGTGGTCTGCTGCATCATGCTATCATGTTCACCCCAGGACAATCTGACAGCGTGCCTTTTGCATCACAGAGTACTGGGAGTACACTAAAAGCATGAGCATGAGTCGCAAGACCAATCTCCAAAGCCCACCTTCTGCTACCCCTAACCAACCAGACTGTTGCCTCCCCCTCCACAGATGTCAGCTCGCTGATCTGCAGGCACCCTGCTGCGGACTCGTGTTGAAAGTTGTCCATAAGCCGTTTCAACTCCTCCTTTGCGTATGCAGTGCAGTCTCTCTCCTCAAAAGTTCCCGCCTGCGAGGACCAAGACTTGTCGTTAAGCTGCTCACGTCCAATTGGCACGCTGCAGAAGACATGTATGCAGTACCGCTCGGCCATCTTCAGGTTTCCAAGACTGCACACCCAGAGCACCTCATACCCAGGACAGAAGGTGACGGCATGGCAGAGGTGCACCTGGTTCCAGACAGACACCCCCTTTGCATTGGCTGCCTTCTCTCGCTTTGCCTGCTCCTCCAATTCCTCTGCAGTCAGTTTCTGCACCATCCACAGATAAGTGAAATGCTCAATTCTGTCTTGCAATGCCTCTCAACACTTTCCAACCTCTGTCCCCAGCACATACCTTCTCCTGGACAGATGATGTGCCTTGCGCCTGTCCTGCCGCCCAGTATGAGTACGAAAGATCAGCCTGTGTACAGCAGGAGGAAATGAGGCCCCAGAAGAAGTCAGCCAGCACAGGTCTCATGCGTGGTAGGGAGGCGAGGTACCTTGGACTGAGCTTGCTGGGCTAGCTTGCTTGCATAGCTGTTCTCTTCAGGTCCAGGCATAGTACCGCACTGTTATGCCTGGGCAGCAATACCAAAAGGGGCTATATTTCACACCGTATTAAGTAAACAATGCACAATCACAGCTGCATGGGGCCAGCATGGCACTTGGAATACCCTCTACGCAGTTCTTTCGGTATCATAAAGTCGTTGGATTAGTTGTTGAGGTTGGAGATGGTGGTCATGCGTTGAGAGCCGCAGAGTGAAGGAAAAGTGGACGGAAAGGGAAATCGACGAGGGGTGTGTTCAAGGGTTCCCCTGGGTAGATTGCCTGGCAAGTTCTCAGATGAGCCTAGGCGTGTCAAACTGGAGTCCAAACTCTCTGTGCCGTCAGGTCTTATTTTTGCAGTCCTGACTCGTTTTCTGTAACAGGCTGGTAGTAAGTGAAGTTGGAACACCGGGGCACCCGGGGGAGACTGAGGTGAAGGGGAGAGAACTACCTGAGCAGCGCAGACATCTGCAGTCATGCAAGGGCCTGCGGCGCAGGCCCGCTGCTTGCCGGCAAGTACTTCGGGACGATACCAATCAATATGCGAGGGCCACAGCGAGGGTTGCTTGAGGCTGAGGCGCCCGGCAGTTGGGGCAAGCAGCAGCCAAAGAACCCTGCTCCTCAGACAAGGGCCCTTGCGGGGACAGCGGTGCATCGCCCGATCGCAGTGTGGGGGCCTGCTGTGCGGCAGTAGCGGAAGGCATTCGGAGTGGAATCGGTGCAAGAGAGAGTTGCGGCGAGACGTCGCAGTCGGAGCAAGATCCATTGCGGGACAGGTTGGCGTCGCTGCTGTGGAGGAGATTGTCGAGGCGCAGCATGCAGAGCTGATGAGCTTTGCGGCCCTCCCTCGCCATCTGATGAAGCAGCGAGACAGCCTGCTCAGCCTGCAGAATGTAGAGAGCCTGACGGACGAGCTTGCACAGTTGAGCCAGGACCTGGAAAGGTTGACAACCTCGGAGGGAGCCACCATAAGCGACTCACCGGTGAGCACTGCCGTCAGTACATGAAAGTAGACAGGATGTGTTCACATGTTGTCCGCTGCCTGCAAATGCTGCAGCATTGGTCAGGTTTTCAAAGGCTCAACAGGCACCTCCTTGGTATGGGCTTAATTATGCAGGACCACAGCTTGCTTTACACCTAGCGTGTACGAGGGATTCGTATTGCTTCATTGAAGCGGGGTATAGCGCATGCCGCCTTGTCTTGGTATGAGAGCTGTGCTGACTGGGCATGGCATCGCTCTCGCTGTGGCCGCCACCCCAAAGCAGAAATGCTGGGTCGGGGCTACTTGCCCCGTCGATAGCCTTTCAGGGGAGTAGAAAGTGCTGTGTAGTGCGCCTGTGAAGGCAGGCTGCTTGCCAGCAGTCTAGGGATGAGATTTTTCGCAGTCATTCAGGATACTTTTGGAGTCGCCCTAATTGACTGGGATATGCCGTTGGAAGCCCGAGGACGAACTTTAGGGACTTTGGAGTCCTGTATGTCAGTAGCTATGCTTCAAGAGACCTGATACATGTCAGTAGCAAACCTTGAGGCTTGTTTGGTCACTGTGCAGGGCAGCTCAGAGGTCAGCGAAGAGGACTACAAGAGGATACACGCAGCCAGGAAGCAGCACGAGATGGAGATGCAGGCACAGGCTAGGCGGGAGCTGAGGGCTGCCAGGCGGAAGGCCTCTGCAGAGCGTGCAGCCTCTGAGAGGGCCAAGCAGCAGTTGGAGACGCCTGAGCTGGCTGCCTCCTCCGCGCCCGCAATAGCATCCAGGAGTGACACCCGCCCAGGTCAGTACCATGTTTATTCTGTCAATGTCTCAACCAAATGGCCTTTCACTTGTGCGGGGCAGGGCATGCCATGGTGCTCTTGATCAGTACGTGTTTGGCGTCATTGCCCACATTCTGTTGTCAGGAGTCTCGGGCCATTCTGTGGCTGCTGTCCGTTTTGCAAAGGTGACCTGAGGTCTCATCAACTGTGTCCGTTCTGTCCTTTTGGTTGACAGGGGCGCGTAGACTAATTCAGCTTGTTCTCATGCAGCTCGAGGAGAGGGCAGGGCAGGCAAGGCTGCGCCTCTGCTGCGCAGCGACAAGCAAGCCAAGGAGGGCAGCGAGCGCCAGCTGCGGGGCGCGCGGGCAACAGCAGCTGCGCGCACGCGCGGGCATTCTGCCTGGGGCAAGCGCCACGTGCCCAAGGCCGGCCGTGACAGCTTCACACCGGCAGCAATGCCCAAGTCGGGCACCACTGCGCTCTCGCTCAGCGCTGTTACAAGGGTGAGCACGTGCCCCTCTCCCCTTGCCTTGCAGCTACTCCAACAAGCAGAGTGCGATGGCCTCTGATTGTTCATCTCCCTCTGCTTGTTGGAGTAGTAGACTCGGGCACGTCTGCGATCACTGGAATGCTGCTGATGCTAGTTGGGGCAGCGCACACCCCGGTGCTGTGTCATGTGGGCACCATGCCATACGTTGACCCTTGTCCCTGTACAACTCCTGTCAGGAGAGCCCGCATATTCTGATGGGTTTTCCATGGCCAAGCCTGCCTTGGCCCGGCCCATGTCAGACTCCTGAGCTTCCGATATATATGCAGATGGAAGGCTTTGGCAGCGCCGGCCTGTTGACAGCGGCAGAGGAGAAGAAGCTGGGGCGGCAGCTGCAGGAGCTGCTGGTGCTGGAGGATGTCAAGCACAAGGCCCTCAACCGCCTCGGCCGCCAGATAAGCTCTGCCGAGTGGATGACGCTCTGCGAGATGACTGACGCCAAGGCGTTCAAGAAGATCATCAAGGTAGGGACCGGTGTCCTTCGGGAAGCAAACAGAGTTGGTGGTAGTGCATGCAAGTGATTGCCTGCAGTCTCATTGTGATGTATGAGCAGGAGTACTGCCAATGCATGCAGCAGGCTCAGCAAAGGCTACTTCTTCCCACCATCCAGCTTTGCACCCAGGAAGCTGCTTCATCAGCATTCACAGCGTTTGTGGTGGTGCTAGCTCGGTGGCTGGTAACTGTGGCTGTGCCTAATGAGACTTCATTACATGCAGACTGGCGAAGCCGCCCGTCTGAGGATGGTGAAGAGCAACGAGCGCCTAGTCTGGCACGTGGCCCGCAAGTACCAGAACAGGGGCCTGGACATTGAAGACCTGATTGCGGAGGGCATGAACGGGCTGCTGAAGGGCGTGGAGAAGTTTGACCCCAACAAGGGCTTCAAGTTCTCCACCTACGCCCACTGGTGGGTGCGGCAGGGCATCACGCGCGCCATCAGTGAGCAGGTAATCAGCGCTGAACAGACTTGGCACCTCACTGGCACTTCCACTGGGTATGGAGGTGATGTATGCTCCTTACCAGTGTGACTTATGTACCACATCTTGCAGCAGCAGGCGCAGGGGTGCATCTTGTGTCCCTGAGCTTGTCCTGCTCCTCGAGACTGTGCTACACAAAGTCATCCGGTTGGACGTTCTGTGCTGCTGGCACCTTGTGAAATGGAATGAGCTCGCCTGACTTACTGTGTGTACTGCTGCCACATGCTCAGCGCACTCTGCAACCTGCCTACTCATTGTCTTGAGTGCATGGCTCGCTCCACCCTTCAGCCGCTGGTGATGAGAAACAGTCGAAGAGCTCTGCCGTGATCAATTTTGTTTTAATTTCTGAGGCGCTGAAGCACCCGGCTTTCTCACTGGTTGTCTTGTTGTGATCAGTGGGGTGAACAGCTTGTCTGTTACTGCAGGCGCGGGTGATCAGGGTTCCAGTGCACATTCATGAGCTCATGTCCAAGATGACGAACATAGAGACCACCTTCAGAAGCAAGCACGGGCACGCTCCCAGCCAGGAGAAGCTGGCGGGCTTGGTGGGCATCACAGTGGAGAAGCTGCAGCTGCTGCTCAAGGTGGACCCATGCTTCAGATTTGCATTGCGCATGCATGCAGTGCTGCTTTGGAGGAGACGAGCGCATGGTGTCTTCATGTAAGCACTGCCTTTTCCAGGTTCCTGACAGGGTTTCCTGACAGGCTTGTGCACCGCTGCAGGCGTATCAGCCCAGCACCAGCTTCAATGCGCCATTGGGCTATGACCAGGCGGAGACGATTGGGGATGTGATAGCAGACGAGGGCCAGGCAGCGCCAGAAGAGGTCGCGCAGGTGTGCATATCATCCTTGAATCCCTGGAGTCATCATGATGTCCCTGTACCAAATGCCTCATCAGGCCTTGCACCCCAGGCCAGATGCTGAGCATGGCATCCACCTGTGCAGGCGCGCAGCCTGCAGATGGACATTGACAAGGTTCTCAGCACTCTGACCGAGCGCGAGGCGGACATCCTCCGCGCGCGCTACGGCCTGGACGACGGCAAGCTCAAGACGCTGGAGGAGGTCGGAGTGCTATTCGAGGTGCGCTCGCAGCTGCAATGCTGTTCATCCTGAACGGCTTGAAAGGGTCTCATCTGGCGGCTCAATGTTTGTCTGGAGACGCTGTCATGCATACTGGATGTGGGGGCCCTGGTGTCTGCTGCTCTGTCAAGCTCTGCGACAAGCCTTTCAGTGCTAAGTGCTAAGTTGTAGTGCTCTGCAGAGGCATCTGCGAAGTGCCATGATTATCAGCAGTGGCTTCAACGGGAAGTGCCCTGCAGGTCACAAGGGAGCGCATTCGCCAGATCGAGGCCAAGGCTATCCTGAAGCTGCGCTCAGCCGACAAGTCAGCCATCTTGCGCGACTATCTGCAGGACCAGCCGCAGGAGGTGTCCTGGCGCGCTGCCACCAGCAAGGCCCGCGCCTGATCAGGAGCAGAAGCATGCCATCGCATGGTTGCAATTTTCAGCAGTCTACATCAGAAATGCGCTGGCGCTATGGCTCTGCATTGGCACCAGATGAGGGAGTCGAGGAAAGTACGGGCTGCGGGCATGCCATACACCTCTCTGGTACCAGCATAGTCAGGCTTTTTGCAGGCACAGGATGTAGTGCCTCCTACTGTGAGAAGGGAAGAGGGAACACCAAGGGGAACCAAGCTTTTGATCGATGACTAGCTTACAAAGGATCATTCTGGAGCTTTGGCTTCAGAATGCGCGCCAGCGTGTGGAGCGGAGCAGCAGGACTGTGTGCTCAGCATGAGTGTAGCTGTGCGGTGGGTAGCAAAGTGTGGCACAAGACTGAGACTACCTAGAGATTGAGCAGGTCAATGCATTGCTTCAGCAAATGCTGCAGGCTGCGTGTACCATTGCTAGACATCCGAGGGTCTCTAGAGGCCTCTGGCCTAACGCTTGTACAATAGCTCATGCCTGTGGCTCTTATGAGCAGCAAATCCTGCCTCCTGTGGCAATGCCATGGGTGAGGACTTGTGCAGTAGAAGTCCAGCAGTGCTTGATGTAGACAATACGTCAAGCGCACAAACACCTCTTCAATCTGCTGCTGTAGGTAGAGGGTAGATGCCTTAGAATTGTGTTGCAAGGGTCCTCTTTTGCCTTGCGGGGATCATGAGATTGTCTCAGCGATTGAGCCCAACAGAAGCTGATTGCGGTAGCAGCAGAGCAGTGCGTGTGAGCAGAGCTCTAATTACATTCTGCTGTCAAGAGATCAAGTGGCAGATGTAAGGCCTTTAATGCAGACGGGCTCATCTTTTACATATCCCTTCACCTTTCAAGAATGCTCTCATTTATGCTGATGCCAGTGTGCCTGGCTGCGCCTTGTTGTCTGAGGAACACCCGGTCTCCCACTTGCATCTCTGATACAGACACAGCTCTCCAGCTGACCTGGCCTTCTCCTTCATTGCCATTACCTGCTGCCTGCTCCGAAGGCAGGCTAGTGCTTGCTGGGCCAACCAGGCGGACTGTCTCTGCATTCTGAAGGAGCAAGCTGTGCACCACATCGTCACTGGTCTTGGCCTCCACAAGGACCTGCATATCACCAGGCCGCTGTTGTGCTGAGCAGGAACACAAGTTTGCATGGCTACTGCTTTCTGCACCTTGGTACATTGGCACAGCATGTGATGTTGCAAGGGCCCGTGAGATGCGGAGATAAATGGGGCTGTGTCGAGTTGGGTCACCGGCACTAGCAACACGCTCTTGGCATCCAAGCTGCCACTTGAAAAGGAGAGTTTCACAGGAATGACTCACCAGGGGCCTCTGCTCCACTTTGATTCTGCCCACCACAGCAGTCCTCTGGCGGCCATGAGGGTCCACCACAAGCACCTCTGAGCCTGATTTCAGCTCCGACAGATATGCTGTCTTCCCTCCAGGCGCAGCCAAATATGCATGCACCTGCGCTGCACCTGCTGACCTCTTTTTGAGTGACACGCATGTGGTTTTGAGAGCCTCCAAGCACAGCGCAGCAGGCGCTCATGGCAGACAGCATAGGCACTATATGAGAGGCCCTGATCTCTCTGCACTGCTCATACAGCAGCGCTCTCCTTTTGGCATGCGCTTGGCTCAGTCTTTGAGTATTGTGCTCCTGGCAGGCTTGAGAGTGTAGGTCTGTTATGCATAGCCAGCTTCTGAGCCTGCCACATTGCAGAGCATTCACCGGGCCAGCATTGACACGGAAGGGGCGGCTGTTGATGTAGGCTGACTCTGCACACTCTGAGTGCACCAAAAACAGTGCCCTTGCAAAGGACCCCACAAGCAACCCCTCCCCTGGCACCAGCAGACTGGCCATGTCCACGCACACCCTGCAGCAGACACACATGTTCGTAGAGAGGCACCCTCCAGAAACAATGCGAGCAGAATCAGCAAGCATCTGATTCATTACAGGAGCTGTCCATGGCATGGACTCCATGCATTATTGGAGTAATTCTCCATGGAGTTATGGAAGCTCAATGGGTTGCCACAGGTCAAACTTTCAGCAGGAGGCCCGCTCAGTGGCAAGGAAGTACCTGTCCCCCATGCCCACAGACTCTATTCTCACGACCTCTGCAATGTCAAAGATGCTCTGTCTAGTTCTGCTGCTTTGCCGCTGCTGTACCCATGTTGCCAATTCCCTCACCTGCATATACACACCTGGCTTCAACATCAGTCGTGAGACAGGGTGACAGAATGTCTTGATTCTCTGTCACAGGACTGCAGCTGACAGGCAGGGATAGGTACATCTTGCAAAGGCCACAGAGGTGTTGTGGCTGCCCAAAGGCGCAGAGGGCATTGTTCGTGTAGGAGACATGGCATGATAAGCTTGCCTGAGCAGGCTCCTGGGTGTGGAGGACAACGCCATCGGTGCCTGCCTCCAGAGCTTCTAACATGACCTTAGCATCCTCCGCTGATCTCGCAACTGGCAGCAACCTCGCATTCTGATTCTGCATATCATTCTGACTTCAGCTTTTGCTGATGTCTCTGACGTCAAAGGTCAGGAGCAGGCCACATCAAGGTGACAATCTCCCTTCTGACTACTAGGACTGGTGGCATCCCTAGCACAGTGTAAGGTCATTTATGCTGCTTTCACAAGACGACAGCATCCTGGCATGCCAGTGCTGATGAGGTGACTGCAGCCTTACCTGGAAGGCAGCCACCATGTTCTCTGCTGGGATGATGCGCCAGTCAGACATGTCCACCACAAGGTTCTCGCATGAGAACGTCTGTGACTGCAGCTGTCTCAGCTCCTTGCCGGAGGAAATGTGCTTCAGCTCGCCTACCTTGCAACAGCAGAGCTTTCAGCCTGCTTGGAGGCAGTATCGGACATACATTGAACTGACTGCAGTTCCTCTCATTATAAGGCGCAAGCTCTGCATCTGCACCAAGGTGGGCACACCTTGGCTGATGAGCTCAGTATGGCTCCATCTTCAGATATATTCATGGCCTGAAATCTGCCTATTTGGCTCCACTGCTCGGCTAAGTCAGCACTTTTGGTGTCAAAGACCATGGTAGACAAACCGGCCTCGAGTGCAGCTGTCAGGACATCCTGCGAGAAAGTTTCATCTCAAAGTCTTCAAAAGTCATGTAAAGCCTCACGACGTACACTCAGAGGATGTGAAGCAATATCTGGCGATGTCATGTGCAGCATGGGCTTGCTGACCTTGGACTCTGTCTGAACCCAGATGACTTTGGCGTGGCTGCCTTCGACAGATGCACAGCAAGACAGATGCAAAAGTTGAATCCTCAGCGTACTTCTGCGCTTTGGTACCCAGTGTGTGCCTCCATGTCTAGTCATGCCCTTCAGCATCGAGGGACTCACAGCGGTGATGCAGAGGTCTTTGTACGTCATGATCGATGGCACACTCATGCAGTATCACACCAAACTTCTCAAAATATGGTTTCCAGTGCCTAGTCTCGATCTCTGCGGATATGTTCAGTCACGCAATGCATTCATGCAGCCCTTCTGGACTGGCCATGGCTATAGAGACACAGCCAGGTTAAGGCGCTTTAAGCATACAGACTGCAATGTAGCACCCTAAACACTTATGGGGCAATCTCTAAAGCACGCAGCTCTCACAGCCCTTTCTGTATTGCCCATGCCCGGCCCGGCCCGGCCCGGCCCATTTTACAAGTATCACAGATGTTGGGAATCTGTTGCGTCGAACCTGCATCTACTCTTATCTCTGCTCCAGTAGCAGTCCCTTTCAGCCGCGCTGGACTTTACACAGGCACGCTCAGATTGTTTTGTCATGGGAATTTGCAGATTCAGCCCCAAGCAAGGGATCAGAAAGCAAAGCGGAACAAGCAGCCTTATGATGTCACGCTCTTACATCGTACATGTAAACCTGTGCTGGGACTTCCACAGAGGGAGAGCTGAAGAGCCTCTCAGATAGGACACCCAGCTCTGCATTCTCCCTCTCTAGCTCTCCTCACTCTCCTGCATCTGCGCCTGCAAAGCATGCTTTTCATTGCCAGGCCCTTTGTCCCAGTGGGTGCAGGGCCTATGTGAAAATTGTCATGAAATATGCAGATCATAGACAGCTGTGCTCCCAGCCTGGTCTCTGGTGAACATTGCTCACTGTGTATTCAGCTTGGCATGCTTGGAGCACATCGCAAGTCTGAGCCGGATGGTACTGTCTGCGTAATCAGGAGGCTGCTCATGCAATGTGCGTGCATGCTGCAGAAAAAGATTTCACAGCCGGGATCTTCAAGTTCTTGCAGATTGCGCACCATGGTCATAGCCAGCTGCTCGTCCACCTTCTGAACAGCGCTGCGCAGCTTCCCGAGCAGGCTGGCAATCTGCAGGGACCTCAACAGATCACGCGCATGCTTCTCGGCACTGTCATCGTTGCAGCTGTCCTTGTTGTCCCCCTGCGTCAGCAGTCTCTGCAAAGCTGAGGCAATGAAAGGCCTGAAGCCGTCTCAGCCACTGTTGTTTCTCTTGGCAGCTTGGACTATCATGAGAGGCATGCAAGTGGGAGCCCGTGCATTCACAAAATGTGGCATGATGTATAAGGATTGCTCACATCACTGCACTCCTCGCTCCAGAGCAGCTCCAGCTCCTGAAGGCAAAGATGCCTTGCGGTGTAAGGGTCCAGGCCCAAGCTCTCAGCATCCTCGGAGCCACTGCTAATGCCGCTACTGCTGCCTGATGCATGCGCTGGCTTGTTCATAGGCCAAGGCGCTGCATCACCAGTCTGCAGACTGTGGCTTTTCCACTGGCTGTGATCTGCATTGCTGCTCAGACCAATAGCTTCTAGAGGGCTGGGATAAAGCTCTGCTTGGCTGACTGTGCTTCCGGGCCTGTGTGAGATGCTGTTGGCAATGAGAGGGCTTGAAGGGCTGCTGCTGATGCTGATGCCACTGCGCTGCTCTTCAAAGCCACTGTTGCCATTGAGTGCTGTTTCTGAGTGCTCCTCTTCCTGTGAGGCCACTCCAGAAGAGTATTGAAGATGCTGCACGTGTGTGGCTTCATGTTCCTGGTGCGGAGTAGAAGGCGAAGGGGTCTTCTGGCTGCTATCACAGCATTCTGAAGGGCTTTGCAGCTGTTCAGAGGAAACTCTCCGGCTGACTGTGTCCTGCTGCTCCGCTAATGGTGGAAGGAGCCCTGCTGCTTTGCTTGGTGTGAGCCAGGCCTGCATGACCAAAGGCATGCAACGGATAGCGGACGCAAGCACATCACCTTTAGTTGCAACAGCAAGTACAGACACGATGTGACTGAAGCTGTGAGGGTGCAGTGGAGTGTTATTGATGCAAGTGACAAGACATGAAGTTGAGAAGTAGACTGCGGGTCTGCCCTCGCACCTCCTCGGACTCATAATCATCTGCGAGCCACTCCTCAGGAGAGTTATCAATGAGGGTGCCGAGTCCAAGGTAGCTGTGCAGGGGCGGTGATAGTCCCGTCATTGCTGATGCACGAACGTGCGCAACCAGAACGGACACTTGTTGCGTGGATGGTTTAGACTAAGGCATCTCTATCTGCGTCACAGTCTAATTGCCGAAGCCCCAGCTTCTGGAGCACCGTGCCACAAATGTGCCTTCAGACCTCGCAGCACGCAGATCAGGCGAAGTCTGCCCTGAAATTTGGCTTAAGATAGACTGGTGTTCTACAAGACAGTGCTGCGGCACCAATGAATCATAAGCTGATGAATCTTATTATAAGCAAGTAATGAGAGCTCTGCGAGGGCAGGTGCACCCATGCATGCAACTTGTAGAGTTATCAAGAGGACGTGACCATGACACCGCAGTCCAACCATCTGAGCTACCAAGTCATTATATCGTTTGGACTCAGCCCAAGCAGGGCAAAGTGATCGTGCTGGCATGCAAGCATCATTGCTATCACAGCATGATGGCTGCCTAGGGGCCCGGCCTTTGCGCAGCTTGGGCCCTCAGCTCACATGTTCGTGCTGTGTGATATATATATATATATATATACCGTATATTCATCCTTCTCCACAAAGCTGGCGTGTGCCCTTTGATAGCCAGATGCACACAAGGTGACGCCCTTCCTGGCGCAAGGGCCCAGCATCCAATGAGTCAATCTGGTACATATAGCATATGAGAGATACTTCAAAAGACTTCATATCTTTGGGACTGCACTTTCCCATCAAGCGAGACGACTGGGATCTCAGACATGATCAGACCAAGACCGTGACGGGCGAGTCTTGAGGTGTCTGCAACTTGGCAAGGCTATTCTCGGAACATTAACATGCCTGCCGGGGACATATTGTGCAAGGGTCCCAACAAGACTGCCTTTGCACTCACAAACCGTGAAGATTGCTGAAGCTCCTAATCACATGTTGCAAGTGCCAACGACACCAGCTTCTACCGCACATGCAGGGCAGTGTTACCAGTACCGCGCAAAGAAGCCACATCGCAGCCAAGCTATGTTGTTTGGGCCATCCTCAAGAAGTGGACCCGGCGTTCAGCACAGCCGGTCGCAGCAGCTTCATCACGAAATCCCCCCTCATTTCCTCCAGCAGAGCAATCATGCTTGTGCGGTTGGGGGCCGGTCTGAGTTCCTGGTCTACCTCGCGCCTCGTTGCAAACTGGCACGGGGAGCCTTTGCATGCATCCAAGCAACCATCCAAGAAGGCATATATAAACCCCACTGCCTTCACCCTTGATGGGAAGGGGTGATGGAAGATGGTCCCGCCATCCAGCCAAATGACATGCCACTCATCATTGAGGTCTGTGAGGACCTGCAACAGTCAAAGACATGCGCTTGGCACTAGGCGGTGACATCGTTGTTGCTATGCATGTGTTAACTTAGGCAATGTATACGTACACATAGGGCAAAGTTGCTCATGTGACTGCTTTGTGAGTGTGTCGCCATCCCAAAACTTCCGGGGAAAGCATAATGATAACATGAGTTGTACCCCTACAAGACCACGGTAGAGGGGTCCTTAAGTGCAAGCTTGAGTTCTTAAGAGGCAAATTCTCTACACAACAATGAGTCACCACAGGCAAGCGCTTTGCACAGGCTTGAGATGTTTTGAACTCACCAATGCTGGCCTCTGCTCGGGAGACAGTAGTTTGGCTAGCAAGACCTTTGCTTGCGCTCTGATGATATCAGACTCGGTGACTATCTCCCTGAGGTCAAACAAAAGCCGCAAGCCTCTCTCAGGCTTGCCGAGCGCGATCGCTTGGCGGTGGGTCACCACGACATCAGTGGTGCCATCGAAGTCAAACCCAAGTGTGCACAACCCAAAGTATTGCAGGAGGTGGGGATGGTCTTTGGCTGTATCTACCCAGTCAAGGTCATTGTTGCCCAGACTGATGATGTCCTTCAAATGGCAGATGGGCCTACAGGCACACATGACAGGCCTCACAATTGTGCTTTCCTCCCAGAAACGCACAAGCCACAAGATGAGCATGTTTTCCAAGACATCATGATCGCACCGGAGTGAATTAAGAGAACGGGGGTACCTATTGGACTGGATTTGCATGCGGGCATCATCCCAGCTGAACCCAGACACTCCTATGGAGTCTTGTACTGCAAACTTCTCGGTGGTTTGCATCCGCAGCTTCACATTGCTTTGCAATCCCAGCCACAGCTCTTCCTCAAGGCTATCGATATCCACGGGACCCTTGTTGTCCCCTTCCTTTTGCAAGAACTCCACAACGTCGGTGAATTGCTGTCTTGCCTGCCTGGCCCTCTCAGGATCACCTGTACATGGCATATGGTGTTCATGCGTAGCACAAGCACATGCATGAAGGCTGGCAGCACTCGAGGGACTGGGGGAGTAGCCATAAGAAGCTCCGTGCATCTAAGAGGGGCTGCCGGCCATAAGTCATTATGCCCATAGGCTGGTGCGGACAGGCAGCAATGCAGGGTAAGGGGGCTGAAGAACAAGCTAGCGCCTGACATGACAGATGAGGCCATTAAGCCACCCTGTCGTGGCCCAGGCTATCTGCTGGCAACAGGGCAGTGAGTGTTGGCATCTGTCTTATGCCTTGGTATGAGCTTCAGTAAATTGTCATGCTCAACCTTGCCGCGCCTAGGTTAGCAGCTTGTTCATGCTGCACTTGCATTGAGCAACCTGGCCTGATGAAGATGCGCGGCTGCATGCATGCCTGCCTACCTGTGAACGCCTCGCGCAGAAGGTCCGCTCTTTTGTCCAGTGCCTCAGCCTCCTGACGTAGGCTCTTTGACTCCTCCAGCTTCTCGTCAGCTTGGATGGGCATTCCCGCCTCGTACAGTCGCAACGATTCTTCCGCCAACGCAATTGCAGCATCACCCTTGAATTCAGCTTCAAGCTCCAGCTCCTCTGGTATGATCATCCCACATGAGGTTGATTGAGCGTCTGCTATGAGCGCTCGGTGTAACATACCGCAGATCACCGCAGATACACAGCAGTTCTCCGTGAATGTTGATCTCAAGTCGACTGATGAAGGAAGTGGCAGTTGATGCAGCTGCGCTGGAGAGACAGCATCACCAATTCTGGAATGTCGAGGGGGTCGGGGGGCAAGGAACCCCACACATTGTGCAGCAGATCTGCGCGCACTCAGACGCGGGCCTGTACTCTAGTCTAAATACTGTCTCAGAGATGCTGGCCGAAATCTGGCTGCACGGACAGCTTTTCCTTATGTCGGCGGTATGATCTGAACTGTGACAGCCAATCGCGAGCATACTCGGCTGGGAAGCAAGAGAGGCAGTAGGCGCTGGGTACAAGAAAGACCATTACTGGATCCATTGCTCTGTATGTGGTCACTACAAGCCATCCCTCAGCAGCCTCAGGGGTCAAAAGTGGGTCCCATTTCCTAAGTGAGCGTTACAAAGTATCTACAGCTGCTCATATTGAACTTAACCCCCCTTGTGAATGCGTTGCTGAAGCTCGAAGTCCTTTTACGGGATCACACTGTGTACTTCTTTTCCCCAATCTGTTGAACGTCGCCATAGCTCTCAAGCTCTGCTATGTCCTCAGGGCTGCCCAGAAACAGTGGCAGACGCTGATGCAGCTTCTCTGGCTGTATGTCCAGTATCCGTCTCCTCCCATCAGACCCCATCCCGCCTGCCTGCAACCAAGCGGACCAGCATCGCTCATCATAAGCTCTGCACTGCTGATATCAAACCTGGAGTTGCTGTGCAGTTCAAGCAGGAGGATACTGCCTCCACATGCAGAAGCTGCACTAGATAAGGGCATCTAGCAGTGCTTGACGACCATGCATGCCACCTGAGGCATGCTCTGCAAGCCTACTCTCTGAGGATCCAAAAGCCAGGCATGTGCAAGCAAGACTTACCTGCTCGGCTATGTAGGATAGAGGGTTTGCTTCATACACCAGGCGCAGGTGTGAGCGTGGATTCATGGCAACTCCTCCATACAACAATGTCCTGACAAGAAACATATAGATCAGCAGCAGAATGCAGCCAGGCTGCATTATGAGCAACATTTGCAAGCAATGCCGCGACTGTTGCAGCAGCATGCCAAGCACACATCAGGGTCATGTGTCATGCTAATTGTGTCGAGGATAGGAGCAGCGCGCTTTCTGAATGTCATGGATATGGCGCATTGTGTTTATAAGCTGCAGGTCAGCTTAAGACGCACCTGTGAAAGTCAGCCACCAAAGAGCAGACATATCTGGCTGAGTACTGCTTAGGATTCTGCCCTTTGCCCTGCCTGATGTCATCTATGTATTTCCTCAGACCCTCGGGCCCTGCACAAACAAGACAGACTCGGAAAGCATTGGTATAGAGCCACTACTGCTTTCCCTGCATCAAGCACAAGCTTGGTCTAGCTATGCCGCACATCTTGACTATTGAGAGTGAAGTGCACACCACTGAGAGAAGGTACACAGAAAATGGCGTCAGAGGATATATAGTCACTTTCATGAGAGGATGTTTGGCTGAGACTTGAGACAGCAAGCGGCATGTATGAGAAGTCAGAGAACTCACAGTCAAAGTAGCGCGCATCATTCACAGAGTATATCTGACCTGCATTGTGCAATAGGTCTCAATTGTAGAGTCGCGAGACCCCTTGTATGCCTAGCATGATCTGGCACATCTGTTTCCTACACTCTCTTGCTTCACCGTCTTCACAGATGTGATCACAGCACACAGCAGTGACGTGATCATGCAAATGCCATCATAGAACGACTTTACATTGGCAAAGAGCCAAAAATAGCACAGATGCAGATCATCTCATGTACTCACCTCTGGCAGGTATTCTCATGGCAGGATGCGTCAGCACAAACTCTCCAGAGCCGCGGTCAAGCGTGAAGCCATGCACGCCCTGGCCCCATGACAGCACCAGTATTGTTGCTGAAGAGTACAGCGCATATCCTGCTGCGACAAGGTGCTTGCCTTTCTGCAGGCAGGGCCTGCTGGATGCGTCAAGGGAGCCATCTGCACATTGGGAGAACATCACACGTCACACGCTTGTAGACCTCTTGACGGTCTTGTGACAGGTGCTTGCCTGCTTACCTGCCCCGTCTGCAAGCAGAGTGATGCAAAGTTATCAGAGTTCTGACAATGCTTCCGCTGTGACCGACCTGAGGAACAGTAAATGCCAAAGATGGTGCCTGTGGGAATGCCGGCATCAATGTTTCTGCTGCCGTCCAGCGGATCAAAGACCGCCTCACATGACGCCTGCCTGAAACACATCTTAAAGTCAAGATGGCGGAAATAGGCATGCACACGCGAGAATGCTCTTGTGACTGCAGGCTATCTGCATAGCCAATAGCAGACAGGCCATAGCACCCTCTGTTGCTTCTTCGTGAGCCTGTCCCACGGTCATTCAAATGACTACGGGAAGCTCATGAGGTAGCACCAAAAGGTGTGAGATGTCAGGGAAGATGCAGCACCACACTCAGACCTGGGCAGACAAGTGACATAGCCCTGCAGACAAGGGTGGCAGCAGTCGAATTGCTCACCCATTGGATGAGGCTGCCATGCCATTGTCAATGTGCTCCACATTGTCCTCCTCTTCGGAAGCTATGGCGCTGATGCATCCAGAGGCGCTAAAGGCTTGCTTGATGATGTCATTCTGCACACACAATCCTTCAATGAGAATCTTGTCCCTTGGAGTATCTGTGGCAATGGTTGAACAGTGCCAGGTGCCAAACGAGCCTCATGCATCCGCCTGCCGTCTGCCAAGCTGAGCTGATGCGATGTGTCAGCTCAGAGGCAGTGCACGTCACATGAAGCACATCGATGCAGGACGCCCTTGAGCTCATGCAGTACCAGCAAGTGAAAGCTTACTGAAATGATGTCTAGCCTCTTAGCCTCATCTCTGTCAGCTGAGGCTGAGGAAGCCCCTTCATACACCCCCAACAGGTTGTCCATTCCAGCCCTGGAGAGGAGGTGCGCTAATGTCTTGACGCCACTCTGCATAGTCACATACAAATTTCTGCTCTGTCCGGAGTGGAAATAAGAGGCTTTTACATGTTCATATTGATTCCTGACCCCACAGAAGGTGTGGTCCCTGGTTCACAGTACACAAGGATGCCAGCATGTTTTGGCAGCAATGGCGCGCACTGTAAGGGCTTCGATTAAGGCTGCTGAGCTAGAGAGCTGTGTACCTGAAGTGACATGAAGACCTTGTAGAGCTCAGAACCATCAGCATTGCTCAAATGGGCAAGAAGGACAGTGCTCAGGCTGTGACCCTTCATAGATGCGACATTGACGCTTGTACGGCCCCCTTTGGTGTGGGCTTCAGTCTTAAGGCTGTTGATATTCATTTGATAGCGTCTCTTATGGTTACTCTGCCAGCACCTTCTCCGGCGACAGGAATGAACCTCAGATAGTAACACGTGATGGTGACCAAAAGGACAGTCTGAGGTGGCGTGTGATGCCTTTGACGGCAGATATGCCAACTCCAAACTATAAATGAAAGTCTGAGGCATGAGATTGCAGCAGGAGGTCGAGCTTGAGGCCGAAGGACACAATAATCAGGCTTCACAGCTCACTGGGAATGCTGAGGACCGTCATCAGCCTGTTGTGCTGATATTGCACACTAGGACCTGCTGAGACGATGTTCGGGGACGTAGATGCCGCATCAGTGCTGCGAGGCTTTTTGCACCAGATTTGGGCAATTGGGCAACCTTGGGCAGAAGGCAGATGCTGAGTCGGTGTCTCTCGCGAATTGGGCCCAGTTGACAATGCTGCGTACTTCACGCTCATTGGAATAGTGGTAGTATGCAAGATCAAAGACAATTGTGAGCATCACAGTACCCAAAATCATGACCTATCAGTCATTCAAGGCCATACAATACAAGTAATGGGCAGGCCCTTACTAGGCTACCAGATCAAGCAAACAGTAAAGTCAGTCCACGAATCCCGTATGTACACACTTACATGTACAGGCTGAATGACATGGGACCAATTCATGCACTCAGGGCTTCATGCACTCAGGGCTGAAGGCTTTGGCTAGCACCGTCTAGGATGGGATCCCGGATGGGCCTAAGCTGCAGCAATACCAACAATCCTCATTTCAAACACAGTATACTTGACATCCCCACTTAGTCTGCAAGATTTGTCATTGTCTCTGGTGAGTGATACTTCATGTGCGCAAGGTGCTCTTGGGTCCCCCCGCTGGCACCATACTCACGTCATTGTTGACAGCACACAGTTTTGCTGCACACTGGACTATTTTGAAGATCCCCTCTGCAGCCTGCCAATCTTGGCCGGAAGTGCTTTGCCACTGCATGGACCGCCATGGTGTGACACAATGTAGCTGTCACACTGGGCTGGCACCTCATGGCAGCGATTGTAGATCTCAATCTTTGTCATTGCTGGTGGTTGGCCTGAACCTAGGTGCACAGGAGGGCCCTGGGTTCTCTTGCTGTGATGACGCCATTGTTGATGGGGTCCTGCTTCGCTGCGTGCTAGACCATGTCAAAGATCCCCTATGCAGCCTGCCAAGCTTGGCTGCACTTCACACGTTCATCAGGGCCGAAACCTGCAAGCTTTGTCGTTGCCTTCGGTCAGGCAGACGCTAGGTGCGCAGAGGGCCTCTTGGTTCTCTTGCTGTGATGACGCCGTTATTGATGGGATACTGCTTGGCGGCCTGCTGGACCATGTCGAAGATCGGCAGGAGCGCCTGCTGGGCGTAGAACTTGGTGTACACGCTCGAGTTCCTCCAGTTGCCCAGAGCTACCGTCATGTTGTACACGGGCGCGATTGCCCCCCAGGCGTCTACAACCGTGTCGGCGCCGTTCACGCAGTTGCGCAGCGCTGCCGAGTTGTTGGCCAGCAGGTAGAACTGCAGCAGCTTGGTGTCTTGCTCCAGCGTGTTGAAGATGGGCTGGTAGACCGTGCTGTAGCCCTGACTTGGGATGCCTGTGAGTATACAAAGCCATGCTCAGACACAACATCTGCTTCACACATGTCACCTGGCAATGATTGGACCGAAGTCAGTACAGGCGCGGCCAGCTTTTCATTGAAGCCTTGCGTAGCTTGCTGGCAAAGGGCAAGATGAGCACAGGCTGATATGAAGCATGTGTGTGATTGGGAAGATGGAAGGGCAATATGTACCAGTGCTCTCCAGAAAGTCGGTGGTGCTGTAGTTGGAGATGAAGTAGCTGGTGAACAGGTTGCGGACATTGAAGTCAGGCTCCCAATCCGCGGGCTTTGTCAGAATCCAGGAGTCCAGCACCTTCCCATTCATGCTGCTCACCTCCTGCACAGCCAGATGTCCTGTTCAATCCTTTACAAGAGACACTGCATAAGGGTTAACACATGACAGCATCTTTGTGCTGTATATTGAGCAAGTGCTGAGGCAGATAGGCTCACACCGTCAAGGATTGGATATAGAACCTTCCGCCAGATTGTGCTAGCACCAAATACGTCACTAGGTGTAAGGTAGACCATTACCTCACAGCCAAAGGCGGTCCCATTCACAGTGCACCTCAAGAAGCCATGCTCCAGAGCGCGGTTCATCCAGTAGGGCGCAGGCGTGGGGTCTGCCGCCCAGCTCAGCTTGTAGCCCGCATTGCCAATGACCTGCATGATGGGTGAATTGATTACTTGAAGTCATATCATCTGTCTACCACTGTAATTGCATGGGCAATGCAGTTGCAAGCGGGTGGATCAAGATCACCAGGGACCTTCTGCTGCATCTACATGCAGATCATTGGCCCGCAAACATGCATGAAGGACCTCAGCATCCAGATCCCACTCGCCTGCAACTGTGGAGCCCGTGCAGACATGGCATGGATGTGGGTCTTTCTGCAAGCATGCACCTGAGACAATGCCTCAGCTATATCCAGCAGCCTGCATATGGGGGTATAGACAGGAGGTCATACCACATGCGTGGGCCCGCCTGCTGTGCCATTCGCGTCATAGGGCAGGCAATTCCTCTTGTAGACGGGACAGGTCCGCTCATACTTATGGTCATGGCCACTGAATGTCACGTCAACCTGCGGAAAGACCTGAGGGCTTGAAGCAGGTCAGGCCCCCTCCTCGGCTGATTGCCATCATCGCTTTCATGCACAATTCTCTGGAATCTCTGATGGCTGGGCGAAGAAAATTAATTTGAAGACAGTGTGCTCACTGTAAGCTTGACCTTGTTGATTGCTTGTGCTGCAAGGCTTCTGGAGACGCAGCACTACACACATGCCTAATGAACATGCTCCCCACTTGCGGAGGTTAGCTGTAAGACTGCGCGCCTGATACAGAGCGAACACCGGCTCCAGGGCCTGCTGCAGGTCCTCTGCAACACGCAGCACGCTGGTAGGGCTGACGCCTGCTGTGCTAGAGGTGTAGATTGGCCGGTGCATGTTGACAACCACCCAGGGCGTCCGCTTCCTGTTTACTGTGGAGAGATCCTGGATGATCCACCTGTCACAAGGCACACAGTGAAAATCAGGATGCAAAGAGCTTTTGCCATGTGCCTCTTCATTATGACATATCCACCACCTGAGAGCTCATGTAGCTGATGCACAAATGCATCAGTTGCTATACATACACATTATCTGTCAAAGAATGTCTATCTGGAAGGGCCTCTGTCAGCCCTGACACCACGCACTCCGATATACGCAGTGTTGTTGTTGAGCATAAAATACATGGATGTCTAAATCCTGTATAAAGTAGTTGAGGGAGTACAGGTGATAAGCATGACTAGAACTCACTCGAACTGTGGAGATCCAGGGCTAAAGTCGACCTGTGCACAACACACAATGTCAAGAAGCTTTGTCATGACCATCAGGAGACGGCGAATCCAGAAGCAATCGCAGAAATGGAGCAATGCTCAATCCTGTGCGCAACTAAAATCGAGTCATGAGAGAGTGGTTCAAGGGCCTCCTGAGGCAGCTCACAGGGACTGTAACACACCTCTGTGGACATCTGGAGGAAGTGTACGGGCCCATGGTCAAAGCTATACCACTCAGGGCTGCGCCTCTGCGACTGGGCGTCCACCCACTTGATGGGCCCAGTCGGCATGAAGAAGCGCTGCCAGAAGGGCACCCCGCACTCCCCACCTGCATGCACAGCAGGATGATCAGCCCAGGAAGCACTGATCAATCTTGGACAGTTGCTCAGCACAACTCAGAAATAGCGAGATGTGCAGCCAGCCATCATGGTACCAGTTCAAAAGAAGTAGTCCTACAACAGGCTGGAGGTCATGGGCTTCGGGCAGGAGGAGTGAAGCCCACCAGAATCTTCCGCCATGTTGGTGTACCTGTCCCCACTCTTGGGCCAGTCCCTCTCATGATTCTGCAAGAGGAGACGCAACGTCAACCAGGCATGCCTTAAAATAATTAAAACTCCAATCTATGCATCGGGCCCCATGCATATGCAACCTCCCATGTCAGACACCCACGTACATAGCAGTCATTGGTCACACACAGAATGCTTACCCCCTCAATGAGCATCCAAGGCATCTGCGCAGCCAGGGGCTGCAATTGCCGCATGAACACATCCCACTGTGTGAGCTGCCCCCTGCAGCAAACCTCAAACCTGTCAGCATATGGTACTCCGAGCTGTCTAAGTGCTATTGCCATGCAAGACCTGCATGCCTCTGTATGAACCTGCCTCAGGACTTGGGTGACCAAGAGGTGCTAGCAGCACAGGCTTGCATGACCCACACAGAATTAGACCACATAGATATGCAAGCATTCCTTGGCAAGAGGCCCTGCAGTGAGTGCTACAAGTACTGACCTGGCATAGCTCACATCACCATTCAGCAGAAACAGCGTGGCGTTCTCAGCGCTGCCCAGCAGGCCATTGAGGGTCCTGAGGGAAGCCCCCTGCTGTGCCTCATTGTCCACCAGGAAGTCGTAGAACATCTCAAACACCTGCACATGCAGCATCACAGATCAGCTGACCCTTTTCTGTAGAGACACCTTCCTTGCTGCACCAACCGCAAAGAGAACACACCGCATTTGACATTATCAATGTCAAGGCCATGTCTTCACAGAAAGGTGCCGGAACACAGCCAGAACATCTTTGGCTCATTTCACGCAAGTAATTACATTGGCTCTGATCCAGATAGAGTGCTAGGAGACATCACATGTTTCCGGCCACATGACGTTTGTGCTTTGGAAAGGGGGATTGTTGGCTTACATATTGCAGTGTTCCCTCCGGCGTGGTGTTCAGGTCATCCTTCGCCTGCTCATGGTCAAACTCTGTGCTGCCATCTGTCTGGGCATGCCCCAGATCCGCAGTGGCCAGGAATTTCACCGTAGACTGCCTCCCAACTGGCGGCGCTGTCACAAAGCTGTTTTCCTCGCTGAACACGCCTGACACCTGTGCACCACCGCTGGATCGTCAGTGCACATGCCCCAAAGCTTGCATGCTGCCTGCACTCTCTCTGGAAGTGGCTGGAAGTGCATCAGGGAGCTATGATTAGCATCGCTCAGAGCCTTTCAGATGGTGGGCAGCTTTGAGCTACTGCAACTGAGACCACATAGCAGTCTGATGAGAGACCAGAGCAATCGGAGCAGAAATTATTTGTCCTGCTGTCCTGAATGTGCTGATCGTAATGAAGGTCCCGGCCTGAGGTGCAGAGGGGTGCGCAATGTGCTCATTGTATTTACCAGATCTCCAACCACGTAGTAGTAGCGTGTGTTGGGCTGCAGCCCCGTCAGAGCAGCAAAGTTGAGAGCTCCAGGGTCCACCCATCCTGCATTGATGGTACACAGATCCATATGGCAGTACTACACACCCAGAAAAATCCTTCCCACAATACTTCCAGGCGCTCTCTTCTGAGGGCACTCCTAGAGGATTCTAACACTCGACCAAGGGCATTATAGGGCGCCTTCACTATCCCTTGCACAGACCCCAGTGTTGAGGGCTTGGCAGGCTCTGCACATCCCCTGATTGTGAGGTGGCTTTCTCCCTGCAGTCAGGATGAAGAGGTTTATGATGTGGGATGGCACCTTTGGAGTTTGCTGGCGATCCGCACATCTGCAGCTTGGTGTAGGTAGAGTAGCTGCCATTGTTCTGATGCTGTACAGTTCCTGACTGCACCCCCCAGCGCACTGCAGGCGCCCCAAAATCCCTTGTAGTCCACTGCGCCACAATTGTCCTGCGTTACACAGCCAGGCAATGAGCACTACATGGTGACATAGCATCCACAGCTGGAGCTCGCACATTGGCAAGCGCCAGCTCTACTTTCTAGTGTGTACCAATTGTGCACAAGCTCAAGCACGGACAAGGCGCTTTGTCAGAGCTACTGGCAGACAGGATGCTATACAATTGTGCTCATCTAAAGCTCAAGCACGGAAAAGGCACTTTGCCAGAGCTACTGGCAGACAGGGTGCTATAATGCTTCTAAAGCTATTGCAAGCTGCATGCTGGCATGGTGGTCAAAATCCAGCTGTGGAGGTGCTGCTAGCTCTCACCCTTCTGTCTGAGAAAGGGCCAGGTGGATATGCTGAGGGTCATTGGGGTCCAGCAGCTTCAAGGACGCTGACTTGGCTATAAGATTGGCATTGGAGTACCCAGTGATCCGGGACACATTGTAGAAGAGCGCAAACACCACATCTCTCCTTTGGTTGATCAGCTGAAAGCTGCAAGCAGAATAACCACTGTCTTCAGTAACGCCTCCGGCTTGATCTGCACTGTGCACAATAGATGACCTTTGCCCCTTCAAATTCAAATGCGGTGCTGGATGGGAGTGAGGGGAAAGGCGGTGCGGACCTGCAATTGCCTGTGCCAGCCAGTAAGTGCGTCTTGGAGTACGCAAACGCCCACTTCAGCTTCAGGGGTGTTGTAGTGTCCACATTGTCCCCAGCAAAATACATTGCGATTGCATCCGCTGTGGTTGCATCCCGCACTCCTTCCCAAGCAACCTGCCCAGAACAGTGCCTGCATCTCAGCGCTCAGAGGAGCATGCTTTGTGTGCTGCTGCAGGACTGAGACAGTATGATATCTTTGCAGGCTACACTGCCCACACCCTGTCACAGCTTGGGGTGAAGCTGCCTCTGGAAGCTTTAGAACTGGCAAGGTGAAGGTGATGGGTACATGCCTGAACGACGTCCCCATCCCGGAAGGAGGTGACGTTCACTGACAGTTGGGCCAAATTCTGGCCTATCAGGAGCCTCCTGCCCTGTCCAGAAGGCGCAAACAGGCAGCACAGCAGGAAGGCAAGACAGACGCTGGCCCTGACGGAGGTCTTCAGCACGCCCTACAAAGGGCACGAAATGCTCAGAAATGCATACAAATATTGTCGGTGCAGTGATCGGGCCGTTTTGCATGACTATGTACAAACCCTGCACAGTCCCACTAAAACGTAGATCTTCTAATTCCGTCATCTGGCGTCGTTCTCTGCCATGGATAGCCCGGAAGGCTCTTTCTTGGTCTTTCTCGAAACATTCTGCGCGCGAGAAGGGCGTTGAGCGGGTCCTGTACCATTTTGTAAGTACAGGCGACGGGGCCCTTCTTCTCCTTTTCCTTCGTCCACGAGTCACGTCCAGCAATCGCGACATCTCGGACTCACAAATCAGAATAAAACAACCTCATCTACATCGCTTACATCGCTGCCCTCAAAAGTGTAGTTTTCCGGGTTCGTTACAGTGTGATCTGAGACGCTATACAGACTCGCTGCAAGCTTCGCTGCTCACAAAAGATCCCTGATCACTCCCAATCTCGCTCTAGATATTGCAAAGGCTGTGGAACGCAGGAAGAAGCCGAGCTTTCTGTCGACAAAACAAACAGAGAATCCACGTGTCACCGTACATGGACGGATGTTCCCTTCACCTTGCAGTCTTCCATTTTCCTCAACATGCTGGATCCTGAAAAGATTGTCAAGAAGCAAGTGGTACGGCTGTAAAGATCTCTCTCAGAACTTGCACCTGGTGCTGACAGAAGAGCCCCTGTGCGCTAGCCTGATGAGTGGACTTGAGATGATCTGAGGTAGCTCTTCTGCTGTAGACAGCATGTAAGCATCATGAGGACCGAGTCATAGAGCGAGCTATTTCCCAAAATGCATTCGAGCCCATGAAGGGCTAATTTCCTGGGAAGTAGCCCAAACTTGGGCTTAGCAGCAAAATGGCGAAGAAGAAAGGAGGTCCCAAGCATCAGGAGCCGCAGCCAGGGGCTGATGAGCCTGTCACTTCATACAGAGCCATGGGCGGAGCCCTCACTTTGGAGGAGGTACGGAAGATTTTGCACTCATGCCACCGGCTTCACCTCCCCTGTGATGGGCATGACGCCAAGCCTGTCAAGCTCGAGACCTGCATGGAGGTTTTCTCATCGTATTGGCGCCTGTCATCATGTGGCAGTGCGTGACTATCCCTCTGATAGACACAGCAACAGAGTACATGACCTGCTACCTATGGTGCAGATTGCTGGGGACAGCCTCACAAAGGTGGCAGATGAGAACTGGTCAGCAGCAGCACAGCTGCGCGGCCAGGTGCCAGCCTTTAATCCGACTCTGGTGGAGGAGATTTACAAGAGGGAGCTGAATGGCATCAGCAAGCTGCCGCCCAAGCTGAAGCGCGTGATGCTGCTGGAGATCTCTCAATACCTGGAGAACTACCTGTGGCCCAACTTTGACGCCGAGACCTCCAGCGACTCTCACATCCTCTCAATACTGGTGGGCATCTCTTCCTGAAGGCACTTGCATACTACGAAGCACTACTCTTCTATTTTGAGCCACCAGAAGGGCTGTCATCTGTGCTGTGATGCATGCACTGCGGCCGGTGGTCATGAAGAAGGGAGTTGTCTCGTTGTCTACGCCATGGCCAGTTGCTGTCCTGTGCTTTGTGAGTTGTTCAAATGAATGCTTCACAACGCTTCATGGATGATAGCAGGACTGAGCCCGTTGCGTGACTCTCATGCAGACCATGGTGAACGAGAAGTTCCGGGAGAATGTTCCGGCCTGGACGGGCTTCTCGGCGCACATGGGCAAGTTCCCGGCCTTCTTCGGGCGCGTGGTGCGCCTGCAGAGCAGCGCGCGCGCCTGGCAGACGCACGAGCGCGTCACCTACCTCCTCTTCTTCATCCACGCCTTCCAGAGCCTGGAGCAGGAGGCCGTCCGCGCGCAGGCGCTCAAGCTGGTCTCGCTGCCGCTGTGGTACTCCCTGTCCCGGGGCCGCCTGCAGGTGACACACGCCTTGCATCCTCACCTCTGCAAGCGGAGAAAGCTGCTCATGTGCTGTGTCGCCCATCTGGCAGTGTGGCTGTCTTGCTCAGGCGATGCCCCTGAGGACATCAGATGGATCTGTGATTCGTCAGGAGCTGCAGCTTGCAGCATGCAAAGGGCACTGGTGGACGGGATTCTTTTCAATGCAAGGAGAAGCTTCTTTCTGTCTAGCGTGCTGCCCCATGGCCAACCAGAATGACACAAATGTGCTGTAGGCAGGTTATTCAGTCTGCAGTCTTGGATCTCTTGAACCTTGATGCCTATGACACAGCTACGCTGAGGCTGCTTGTGTCCCTGCAGCTGGAGCTGCAGTCGCAGGAGATGCTGGCAAAGCATTGGCGCCACCTGGCTAAGAAGGAGGCCAAGGCTGCAAAAGCTGCCAAGGAGGCGGGCACTGAACATGTGCCAGCGGCTGAGACCCCGGAGGCCACCTTTCTCCCCCGGCTCCTGGCAGACTTTCTGCAGGTACACACCCTTGAATGCTGACCTGTTCATCTTGTGCTTCTGCCATCCAGGGCAAGCAATGCAGCACATAAGAGACTGTTCCTGACATTCGAATCCTCTTATCCGTTTTTGAAGTGCCTGCCTATCTCTGAATACAACACAGCACTCAAGCAGTTTTTGGACAGCCCTTGGGCTATGAACATTTCAAAGACCATGGCTGACAAGTTTCTTCCTTGTCTTCCAGATCTTGTCAGAGACTGTTCCAGCAGACATCCAGGCAGCGAGCGCTGTAGCAGAGCTTGACAGGCAGAAGCTGCTGTACTGCGAGCGCTTCACAGAGCTGCTGATTGACCTGCTGAGTCAGCTGCCGACAAGGCGCTTTGTGCGCACGCTGCTGGAGGACAAGGCCATCCTCATCAAGTGCCGCATGTCCCCCCTCCTGGAGCATCCCCAGGGTGAGTACGTAAGCTTGGCTAGAGTATGTCAGCATGCCTGAAGCTCCCTCTTTCATTGGTCATCATCATGCCTGGATCTATCATACCTGTACATTTTGTTGGCTTCACATCGCTTTCAGTAGGCATTCTACATGCGCATGATTTACAGAATAACAATACCCAAGATGCACAGAGGGTGGTCCTAAGCTGGCTTGGCTGGCTGCACGATGCATGCGTCCTGTGCAGCTGACCTAGCTTGGGGATTTGGCAGCCGCATTCCTGACAAGTCTTGAGCCGTGGGGGATTTCTTGCTGCAGGGGAGCTGTACAGGCAGCTGGTGGACCTGTTTCACTTCTACCAGTACTTCCCCATCGATGATCACACCGGGCAGCCCGTCTCAGATGCAGAGATGGTGGCGCTGCAGTACAGCCGCCTGACGCAGCTGCAGCGCCTGTTCTTCAAGTACCACCCCTCGCTGCGCGAGCTGGCGCTGGCCAACTGCGGAACGCTGCAGAAGCGCGCCGTTCTCAAGCCCGCGCTGCAGGCCCTGGAGCCTGCAGAGCTCACCAAGCTGGTTGTGAAGCAGCTCAGGTGCATAACAGCTCCTCCTTGCCTGCCAGCATGACCTGCTCTCGCACCCTTGTTTGACCAGGGCACCTATGCATGCATCCAGCTTTTTGGGCATTTGAAGCCTTGCACAGAGGTGCAGTTGCCTGTTGGAGAGCAGGTCAGATACTTTTGCTCTTTGGGGTCCCAAGTATGCAAAGTAAATTTGGCCAATCTCACTCCTTTGAGAGTTTCCTGCTGTACTAATGTGCTGCTGTGCTCACAGGCTGGTGGCAGAGGATGATCCATGGGCAGAGGACCCAGAGTTCCTGATAGAGGTGGTGGTCAGCAAGTATGAGCGGCGGAAGTCCCAGACAGACACTGTAAATGCAATGCCGCTGTACCCCACAGAAGCCATCCTGTGGGACGAGAACCAGGTCCCCAAGGTGCACTACACGGGTAAGCTTCAAATCTACAAATCGCCTTACCTTAGGTGGCTCTACTGCCATTAGAGCGCTGTAAGAGACACAGTCTCTGACTGCTGTAGTGTCGGCCTCTGGGTCTAGGGGCTGGTCAGCCCCTTATGGCGCATCTCTCTGTCGAAGGTCATCAGTTATGCTGGGCCAATGTATTAGTACTGGTCCAGCATGGCGCCAATGATGTTGTTCTCAGTTCCTGTGCCATTAGGGTGTGTCCAGCCCCCTTGACCAGAGCTCGGTCACACTGTCATCCTGGTGACGAGCATGCCATCTAGAGGAAGCCATCTGGAGGATGGAATGTCTTGGGCAGCTCTCTCATGTTTTCCCCATCATTGCCAAAGCTTTCTAAGAGGCCAAACACCTTGTCACTTGTGCCGTGCTCCCTCCATCCGGTGCACCTTTTTCAGCTATCAGTTCCTCAGTGAGAACGATCAACTATTGCCTCTGTTCTGAGCAGGGGAGACATGCCTGGCGCTTCCAAAGCTAAATCTGCAGTTTCTCACAGCGCATGACTACCTCCTGAGGAACTTCAACCTCTTTCGCCTGGAGGCAACGTATGAGATCAGGGAAGACTTGGCAGATGTCCTGTCCCGTGTGACAGCCATGTGGTGGGCCACCAGAAGTCATCAATCTGCCAGTTGTCGACACTCCCAGCACGCTTCTGACCAGCAGCAGAATATGCTTGCGGTGTAAACTTGTCAGTTTTAGGTATTAGGTGAAGGAGTAAGGCGCAAAGTTGCATACAGTCCCCAGCATTGCTGGGCCTGGGCCCTGGGCCTGAGCCGGTATCCTGATATGCTCTCCTACACATACTAATTCCACATAATCAGAAAAGATGAATGTGGCTGATCGAGATTCTGTGAGTGGATGAGTCTGACTTCATGTGTGCTGGGCAGGGATGAGAACGAGGAGGACAAGGTGATCTTCAAGGGCTGGGCGCGCATGGCGCTGCCGCTGCAGGCCTTCAGCGTAGTGGAGGTCCGCAAGCCCAACGTGGGCCAGAACAAGCCCGCCTCCGTCAGGGCTGATATCCTGCTGGATACCAAGCGTACGTTCCTCCTGTTGCATTGCTGCAGCAAGTGCTGGGACGCCCCTGTAATAAAGAATGTGGTGGTGATAACACCAGTGTTGGCGGCCCAATACAGTATGCCTGCATGTGTCAAGATAGACATCCTGTAGACAGCACGACAGCTCCTGCTGCCTCAGCACTCCTAGTTGCTGGACAGGTTCTGCAAGGTGCACGACAGCTACTGACCTTCTCCTTGCATTGGTGCGGGGAATGCAAATCACGGAGGGAGTCAAAGCAGTTGGTCTTGGGAGACTAAGCCAGATTGCTCACCCAGTGATGCTGTGCAGGGTTGCGAGGGGATGTGCGGAGCGAGTGGGATGAGACCAAGCAGCACGATGTGCTGTTCCTGCTGACGGTGCAGCCGCCTGATCAGGTGGCGCTGGGCGCCCTCCGAGACCGGGGCGAGGAGCCCACGCCAGCGCAGCAGCACGGCCTCATCTATGTGCGCGGTGCTGAGGTCATTGAGGTGCGCCTCTTGAACAGCATGGCAGCTGGCATGCGTGCTGTTTCTAGGCTTCTCTTGGCGCCATGTCACATTACTGGCATTCTTGACAGCCTGCAGCTATCGCTTCTGCATGTGTATGTGTGTTGGAGAAGTGGCTGCTCTAAGAGTTTGGGTTCTTGTGGAATGAGGCAGTCCAGCCCGTAGCCCAAACAATGCTTGCAGATGTCTGCGGTTTGTGAGAGCACATCCTGAAGCAGCTACTGTTAAGGAGCTATGCGCAGTGAGGTTGCTCCGCCTTGGAGCAGGCCTTTTAGGGGACTTCAGTGCTTAAAGGGCAGGGCTTACAAGCACTTCACTTTTGCACAGGTGAAAGATGAGGATGGTCGACTGATGAATGACTTCACTGGGCGCATCAAGAGGGATGAGTGGAAGCCACCCTCAGGTGAAGCAACTGTCCCCTCGGCCCCTCGCAGCCTTCTTTACAGTGGATATCGGATCGCCCATAATCTGGGTCACTCTTGCACACAAAGCTTAGGGTGCGCAGAGGATGCACAGAGCATGTCCACAGAGAGCGCCCTTGTCATGGGTGTGCACTTTTTGCGCATGCCTGAGGCCTTCTTGGCACCCTCAGCCATGTGTGTAAGCCTTCTCAGGGCATATCGTTAATACAAAGCCATGACGCTTCGGGTACCACGTGTGACAAGCAACGTTGAGGCGTTTTCAGATAAGTGAGCATGCCATCAGACTGCTGCAAAATCACCTGTGAAGATGCTTATTAGTGAACTTAACAAACCTGATGGAAGACTGTAAAGGACAAAGGCCTCAGAGAATGTAAGGCACTCTGAAACAATGTGTCTAAAATGGCGAAGCATTGTGCAGGTTTCCAGCGGACAGTGTCAGTGTCCCTAGACACAGCACAGTACCAGCTGGACATGGAGTACATGCAGGAGCACAAGTCTGAGGATGTCTACTCCACTTTCAACCTGCTCATGCGCCGGAAACCCAAGGCAAGCGCATATCTTATACATTGCATTCACGCTTTTGCTCCCCATGGAGGTCAGAGTGAGTAGCAGCGCAGCATGGAAGTGCTATTGCTCAGCTTGTCTTGACCAGCCATGTTGAATTGCCAACAGAGCTGTGCAGGACGAGCTGAGTGATATTACATTGAGAGGGACTAGCAGCCCAGCCTGCCTGCAAAATTCTCAGCAGCGGTCTGCGGATTAATCAGCCGATCCAGATTACCAATATGGTCCCCATGTTCTGTAGTTGATCTGAGGGCCAGAGAAGCCAGGTGCCCTTGCAGCAGCAACACTGCTGTGCCGTTTCGCAGGAGAACAACTTCAAAGCAGTGCTGGAGAGCATCCGGGATCTCATGAACGAGGACACAGTGCTGCCGGAGTGGCTGCACGACATCTTCCTGGGCTACGGCGATCCTGCGGCCGCTCAGTACACCAAGCTCCCCAACACCCTGCGCACCTTAGACTTCAAGGTGAGCCCATCATGAGCTCACTGCTCAGGGATCACCCCTGCCACTGTGAGTACAAAGCGGGCTTTTCCATAAGCTATGGCCATGAGCCGTGTCCGCAGCTTAAAGCAGCACACAAATCAGCAGCTTCCCATGAGCCCTTCCTCCGATCAGAGTCATAACTTGTATCAGCTCTTGACTGTCACAGGCTGTGACTCTGGATGCCTGCAAGACATGCTGACAGAGGACGTTGGCATCTGCAGGACACATTCCTTGATGCAGACCACCTGAAGCAGAGCTTCCCCGAGTATGATGTGGAGTTTAAGGAGAATGGGGACGGGGAGGCTGTGCGGCCCTTTCGCATCACCTTCCCCGAGCAGCCCAGCCAGGAGCAGTCCGCCAGCAAGGGCAAGCGGAAGGTGCATGCTCTTCTGCCTTACTTGCATGTCTAGTAGCTGCCTGCCTTGCTTCACCCCTGACATTTTGCTGGAACATAAGATAATCAGTGATTCGACCCACATTACCCTTACTCAGAACATGGGTAATTTAAAACTGAAATCTGTGGCATCTCTCAGGGCTTCTGACGGCACAGGGGTAATGCTCCAAGCTTGATGTGATAAACTGATGAGGCTCCCTCTGTTGTTACAAGGCATGCCATGCTGAGCTGCGCACGAATGCAGGCTGGAGAGGCCGCCATCACAGAAGCATCAGCGGCCTCGCGGACGCTTGTGGCGGAGTCGTACCTGCCGCCCAACCCTGGGCCCTACCCCCAGGACAAGCCGCCGGAGAACCAAGTCCGCTTCACGCCCGTGCAGGTCTGAAATCCTCACCTCTCTAATCAGAGTGTCCGAGCATTGTACTCAGCTTCAGCACAAATTTCTACTTACATGTCAGAGTCCCTCAATTCAGGGCATTGTGGTGTGCTCACGTTCTGGCACGAGCAGTAGGCAGGCCTGACATGCTCAACACGTAAAGGTGCTGAAGGGATCTCTCATGCGTCAAATCGATTGAAGCCCCCTCTACACATATGTCGGCAAGGGTTAGAGTCCGTAACATGGCTGGGTGCTCACAAGCATCATGCACATGCAGGTGGAAGCAATCAGAGCAGGCACGCAGCCGGGGTTGACGATGGTAGTGGGGCCGCCTGGTACGGGCAAGACGGACACAGCCGTGCAGATCATGCATGTGCTGTACCACAACTGTCCCAGCCAGCGCACCCTGCTCATCGCCCATTCCAACCAGGTTTGTCTCAAGTTGGTCTTACTGAGGTTGATGTCAAATGTGCCTGCAATGTTCTGTCCCGTATGTGCTCAATGCGTGCCTGCTGTTGCCGGTGGCCTGAGCTGTGAGGAAGGTCCTTGGCAGGGTGTATCTCTGTCCATAGCTTTCATCTCATCTGCTGTGCATCAAGTTGGTGCCCCAGGGCATTAAAGTACAGATCGTGTGACATTGCGGATGGCTGCAAGGTGATCAAGGCAACCATTGATCAGCTGGCAAAGCCCCCATCGATGTGACGCAGTCTGTCCTTGACAGTCCAGGCTGCACAGATACTGGACTGGCAGATGAGAGACTCCTATTCAGCCATATCTGGCTTAAGTTGGTACTCATCTGCGCAGGCGCTGAACGACCTGTTTGAGAAGATCCTGCTGCGCGATGTGCCGGCGCGCTACCTGCTGCGCCTGGGCATGGGCGAGCAGGAGCTGGCCACCACTCTCGACTTCTCCCGCGTTGGCCGCGTCAACGCCATGCTGGCCCGCCGCCTGGAGCTCCTTGCAGAGGTGGATAATTTTACAGACTTCTTTGAAATCCCATATCATTGCCTCTTCTCAGGGCTGCACAATGGTGCATGGGGTATACCTATGTTGCTGAGGGGTCGACCTCTTACACCCTGCTCAAGCTAGACCATGCCCGCATGTATCAGAGTGAGCTGTGGGGTTCAGGCCCGCAGCACAGTCAGTGGGCTAATGAGAAGATGACAAAACCAGAAAATGTGTTTTGTGAGGTCAGCTCTGATGAGATGAGGCATTGTGCAGGTGGAGAAGATGGCAAAGCTCTTCAATGTGGCAGAGGACGTCTCATACACCTGCGAGACGGCCGCGCACTTCTGGCTGCTGCATGTGCTAGCGCGCTGGGAGAAGTTCCAGGCTGCTGTGAGGACCCGCAAGACCCCTGAGTGCGTGAAGGTATGCTTCGATGGCTCCCTCTCTGTGCTATCAAGTAGCTACTGAGGTCAGGTCCATGCACGATGAGCGCAAAGGCGTATTGTGTAAGAAGATTGTTATTGATGAATGATCAAGGTAGTATTCCAATGTTAGGCATCTTATGTGTATAGCTACAGATTGCAAGGCCACCTGCCCTGGAAAATAATCCAGTATTCCTTGAATGGGAAGTGATCCTGCAATTGGTAGCAGCAGAGGTGATATACATTGGAGGGCAATTATCAAAATTTCCTTGTGCATGGACATGAGATGCAAGGGTGGTATCGTTCTACGCAGGACCATTTTCCCTTCAAGGAGTACTTTGCGGATGCGCCGGGCGTGCTGTTCCGGGGAAACTTATATGAGCAGGACATGGAGGCGGCACGCGGCTGCTGGCGCCACCTGCGCACCATGTTCCAGGAGCTGGAGGAGTGCCGCGCCTTCGAGCTTCTCAAGGTGCTCAATTCTTTCTGTGTAGTACTTTGTTTCCACAATGTGATGGTGAGTACTGTTGCAAGAGCTGGATCTCGCTGGCCCTGAGCTGCCAAAGGTGTTGCATCCTGCCTCTGTGCACATTGTGAGCAGCTCAAGGGTGCAGCCACCTACCAGATCTCACAACAGGACTTTGTGAGATCCCACAGTACTTGCTCTGTCTGCAAGTCTGTACGCTCAAAAGCCGACAAAAGCCAAAGCAGCGGAATTGCTCCTCCATGCACCACGCATAACAGTTTGCCAGCCTGGTGGCGAGAATCTGCACTGTTGTTGAGAGCTGTGGTGTGTTGACGTTGTGCATGTGCCCTTCGCAGGGTCAGGCGGACAGGGTGAACTACCTGATGACCAAGCAGGCCAAGATCGTGGCCATGACCTGCACGCACGCAGCGCTAAAGCGGCGGGAGTTCCTGGAACTGGGCTTCAAGTTTGACAATCTGCTCATGGAGGAGAGTGCTCAGATCCTGGAGATTGAGACCTTCATTCCCATGCTGCTCCAGGTAGGTCTCTGCCTTCCTGTATGCTCACTTAGGGAGATCAGCGTGCTCAAGTGTGGTGTCAGATGCACTGTGCATGGGGGGAAGACAGCAGACATTGATAAGCTTATTGTATGCAGCAGCTCGATTTCAGGAGGCATCGTGGCCCCGGATCATATGAAAGTGCATCTTTGATTGAGTGTTCTGACTGTCTTCCAAGAGGCTCTCTCACACTGTGAAGACATGTATGCCAATACTGATAGTGCGGCTTGGCTTGCAGAACACGGACGATGGGGTGACGCGGCTGAAGAGGGTGATCCTGATTGGGGACCACCACCAGCTGCCCCCCGTGGTCAAGAACATGGCCTTCCAGAAGTACAGCCACCTGGACCAGTCCCTGTTCACCCGCTTCGTCCGCCTGGGCACGCCCTATGTCCAGCTCAACGCTCAGGTAACCTTCCCCCTCCGCCATTGCAGCACTGAGGTCAAGCAGTATCTCATTATGTCATAGGGATAGTTGTTCAATTTGTTGAGGTATCTCTTGGAGAGGATTTTCCTGGCCAAGCCTATGCAAGGTAGTCAGGCATCTGCTATGTGTGCAGTCAGATCTGTCAACAGTCCGCTCATGCATGCAGGGGCGTGCGCGGCCAAACTTGGCGAAGCTGTACAACTGGCGTTATGAGAACCTGGGCGATCTGCCCTATGTGAAGACAGCCCCGGAGTTCCTGCGCGCCAACCCTGGCTTTGCCTATGACTTCCAGTTCATAGACGTGCCTGACTACCAGGGCAGCGGCGAGAGCGCGCCTGTGCCCTATTTCTTCCAGGTGAGGCATTGCAGCTTGGGCTCTGGGGTTCAGGGCAGGATGATTCAGGTTTTCTATAGTTGCAGTGTGTGGACAACCTTTTGAGTGTGTGCATCGCCATGTTGAGGGGAGAGAGAGGCTTGCAGCAGGCAGCGCTGCTAGCAGCTCTTGTTGGCACGTTCCTCTTTCTGGGTTGACTGGGTACAGTTGCGGTGGATACACACAGCACTTGCGGAAGCTGCAGAAGCTCGTGTGCATTCCAGTTGCATCTGTCAATCACTTTAGCCCAGAAAGGCGGATGTCCTACCTGAGCTGTAAGGCGCAGCTGCGCCTATCATCTTCACCTTGATGTTAGCACCCTCGGCTTCCACTGCTGATGTCTGAAGCTTTCAGAGTAACACCTACCATGCGAACGTGACTGCAGAACCTGGGCGAGGCTGAGTATGTGGTCAGCATGTATCAGTACATGCGCCTGCGGGGCTACCCTGCAGAGAAGATCTCTATCCTGACCACCTACAATGGCCAGAAGGCGCTGATCCGGGATGTGGTGGAGCGGAGATGTGCGGGCCACCCAGCTTTTGGCAGACCGCTGAAGGTGACACATCAGCCTGCCAATACTAGTATCCTCCAGCCCAGCCATGAACACCTGCAGCCGCTGTGTCTGAATGCTGCTGCATGCGCATGGAAAATATGCCATTCATCATGTGTAGTGGCCGCTGTGATGGCACACCAGCTGGATACAGAGAGCTCTTCACCATGATATGAGTGCATGTTTCCCCTCCCAAGATCAGCGTAGAGATCAGAGGTGCCTGAAAGTACTGTTGGGACTGTGCAGGTGACAACAGTGGACAAGTACCAGGGGCAGCAGAACGAGTACGTGCTGCTGTCGCTGGTGCGCACGCGGGCGGTGGGGCACGTGAGGGATGTGCGGCGGCTGGTGGTGGCCATGAGCCGCGCCCGCTTGGGGCTGTACATCTTCGGGCGCCTGCCGCTGTTCGCCAACTGCTACGAGCTGCAGCCCACCATGGCGCAGCTCACGCAGCGCCCCACGCAGCTGGCGCTGCACCCCGCAGAGTACTGGCAGGTCCGTGCTGCACTCTACCCACTGCTCTACCGTCCTATCTCTGAGGCAACCCGTTGAGAATATGCATGTCAAGACATAGGTCATGTGCCTGCTTGCGGTGGTTCGGTAGCGCTGCACCCTGCAGAGGGGTGGCAGCCTTCACCTGTGTTGCATGCATTACCCGTCCCTCCACAGTGTTTCATGGGTGCTCGAAGCTGTGCGCATGTCGATACTGCAGGCCGCTACATCATGCTTGCTCATGCAGCAGTATGATGTGCTGCACCCTGCGCCTTTTTAGTCATACATCTGTGAGCCTGAGCAAGGCACTGACTTAAGAAGTTCTTATGCAGAGCTCTACACGGAAGCCAGAGCAGCAGCCGCGGCCGCCCCTCGTAGTGGCAGGCGTGGAGCACATGGGGCAGCTGGTGACGGCAATGTCCCGGGAGTGGGAGGTGGCCACCCACAACGCCACCATGGCCGCCCTGCGCGAGGCCGAGGCGCAGGCTGCATCCGCTGCAGCAACAGCAAATGGCGATGCGCCCGCGAAGGCAGCGGCGCCAGAGCAGAGCGCTGCAGCCCTAGCTGCAGGTGTGTGATGCGGCTGTCTACTGGACTTCATGCTGAGGGCCTTGCCTCTTGTGGCAGGGAACCTAGCGGCCGCCCTCTCAACACCCGCAGAGCACAATGACATGGACTATGTCAGTCCCACAATCAGTTCATCACTGTCATGTCTTTGTGATTAGCTGCGCTACTTGAGCTTTCTAGTTATTGTGCTTCATCTAGGTAGTAGTGAGGGACCCCTCCATCTCATGCGCATGATGTGTCTGTGCCAGGGCAAAGCGAGCAAGAAGCAGGCGAGGGAGGCAAGATTGGGGACACTGTCATGGGCGAGGCTGAGGTTGTGGATCTGGTGGACACCATAGAGGAGAAGCCTGCAGAAAAGCCAGCTGCCGTGGCATAGCCGTGTGAGATGTCACAAGAGATATTGTGAGCAGCAGCAGCAGGGAAAGATGACATTTTCTCAGTGGCCGCTGCAGACCAGGGCCCAGCTATGAACTACAAGATGTAGAAACTCTCAAGGAACGTGACGACAAAGTGTGCTTGACTGTATCAGATCGTTGCAGTGCTGCGTCCAGTGTGGAGAGCTGCTGGGGTTTGACTTGAGTGTGCGGAATGTCTCCTGGAGCCAGACACAAATCAAAGCTTTGCAAGCATGTGTCATCCCAGGTGCTGGACATTTACAAGCAGCCTGTCTGTGTGAAAGGTGTGCTGCATCCATACAGCTTTGAGAGCAGGACAACCGTTGTCGGTAGACTTGCTCTCACCTGCAATGAGCAATTCGTAAAATTGGGAAGCTTGAGCGCAGGGCTTAGATCTGCCTGGTCATACATGCAATTTATGCATGTGTCGCATCCTGTGCACTGTATCAGCATGGTGACACTCATTTGGCCATGTATGCATGTATTTTGTCTCTCGAAAATACAGCCCATTCTACAGCACATTGGTGGTCCTTGTCATGCTCGGCTGAAGAGGCGTTCCTGCTCCATGTGTCAGATGGATTCCTCATTCTTGGCATGCTCGGGTGAACAAAGCGAGCAGCACTGCGTCCATTGGAGCAGTGAGTGTCATCATAAGCGCAGACGGCAGTTGAGATCCGTGCGCAGGGAGCTCGGCGATCAGCCAGCAGCCGGCTAGCAATGACTGCTAGTATGTGAGGTGAGACATACCTATGCCTGCGGCCAGCCATAGCAGTCTATGTACCTCCAATCGCAGCTGTTACTGCAGAAAGGTCCCATCTTTATGCAAACTCAGTGCAGGCACGACATGGATCGCTTGCATGCAGAGACGAATCCTAGGATTGCTCAGGGCAGGAATGACAATGCAGCAAAACCCATATCTTCACAGATCGCAGAGGTGGCTGCCATAAGCTCGCTAGTGAGCAGTAGACATCCTCCCGTGAACCCTGAGGAGCGATGAGAGGCGGCATGGGCGGCTTCCGACTTCTGTTACGGCTGGCCTCCGCTGCAGTGCTTGCCGCTGTCATCGGTGGTGAGCGTCTGGTTTCTCCCCGTTGGAGTGTGGAAACACGGTGTAGATGCTTTGGGTGGACCCACTATAACATCAGACAAGGTTACCAGCGCATTACCGTGTACTAGGACTCCTGGCGCCGTCTCTGCGCGAGCAGGGTTGTTTGTCAAATTGCTGAGTCACAGATCAAACCTTTGCCTCTGCTGCAGGCTTGCAGTCTCAGGTCTCTGCTCAGGCATCGAAGCACCTTCTGCAAGATGGAGGTATCTTCCCTGCCGTTCAGTGACCCCTTCTCTTCAACGTGGTCGACACACTCGAGAATGAGCTTTCCTGTCACCTTACATCTCCACCTTGGAGTGGCAGCTTCTCACCCATCCTGTGCAAGAGCATTTCCGTTGAACCAAGAAGCATCCAACCGCTTGTGGTTCTTTGGCATGAAGTCTTGACCTGTTGTGCTGCCATGCAGGGATGACAGTGGACGGCCATGCAGACCTCATACAGAACTTTGTGGCGCGCTCAGGGACGCGCTTTGTTGTGCAAGCCAGGAACGGGTCCCACGACTCCTGCGAGACCTTCTACTTTGCCGGAGCCAACGCCTACTACCTGGTAGGGTCATGTGCCTCTTGTCCAGCCACATACCTCAAGAGCAGCTTGTACTAGACCTTCCATGACGGGGGACTGCTAGACTATTTAGCTAGTCGGAAGATTGTGCTGCTCTCAGAGCCAATTGCGAATTTCGCAGAGGTGTTCTGAGCTGCAGCACAGCCTTGTGCCATACAAGTCAAGATGCTTTCCGGCCCTCAAGTACGTCCTTGTGCTTCACATATACTTGCATAGCAGAGCACCTATCATGGCTCTCATATTCAGACGCAAGCTGGTCATCAGCTGATACATCAGCTACTAGCATAGTATGCCAGCAGACGTAACTACATTAGCAGCAGATGCAGCTACATCAGCTGGTATATCTGCAGATGTATCAGATACCTTTTCCAGTGCCAGCGTCATCCCTGAGCGGCCATGGCATGACACTGCAGCCCTATTACTGGGCTCAGCATGTGTGTTGGACCGCAAATGAGCAGCGCGTGACGCTGTAGAACTGCTGCTGGGCTCAGCCTGTATGTTGGTCTGCAGATGATCAGGGCGGCGGACCCCAAGACGCGGCCGCAGGTGCTGGAGATCCTGGACTCCGCCAGGGACCTGGGCCTCAAGGTGCTGCGCATCTGGGCCTTTAGCGAAGGCCCCATCCAGTACAACACCCTGCAGCGCTACCCAGGTGCATCCCTTGCAATTCGACAAGCCCCACTTTCTATTGTCAAAATGTATGAGCATCAATCTGCCTTCAGTGCTGCATTATGTCTCTTACATTCATTGGTCTGACTGACGGCTTCAGGTCCATGCAAGAGTGAGACCTATTCTTAAACTGTTCGATAAAGTACTTTCATAAAGTAGACTCTTGGAGGACACTCAGCTCAAACTGATGCCCACAGGGATAACAATACCTGTCGGCCATTCTTTGGAGCTGAGTGTTCACTTAGGACATGAGTCGCCTCTTGTGCAAGAGGGACATCCACCTCATCAGTCAGGATGCATGCGCCAGATCTAAATGTCACTTCCACACATATGTCCATTTCTGCTGCCGTGCAGGGGTGTACGATGAGAAGGTGCTGGTGGGCCTGGACTACGCCATCCATGAGGCCAGCAAGCGCGGCATTCGGGTCGTCCCGGTCTTCGCCAACTACTGGGCCATGTACGGCGGCATCGACCAGTACAACACCTGGTCCTTTGAGGCCGGCAGCGGTGAGACACCTGGTTGCTCACATCCCTTGGTGCTGCTGCAAGAGGCTTTACAAATGTGCTGTGTTTGTCATTTGTGTTGATCCTGTAGCGCTGCCTGTGAGTCTTTGCACGACCAGCTCAAATGTATCCTGTGTAGAGGTGCTTAGGCCATGCCAGCTGCTGAAGCACACAATGCTTTCAAAGCCGTCTGCCTCAGCACCTCTGCAATGCAGGCGCTGAGTTCTGCAGCTCACATTTGAACAGAATCATGTGAAGCCGCTGAGCGTTCTGTGTCATGCAGGCAACTGCAATGGAGACGCAACCTGCAGAGACGACTTCTACAGCGACCCAGTGGCGGTGGGCTACTACAAGGACCACGTCAAGAGGATCATTACCCGCGTCAACACCTTCAATGGCAGAGCGTACAGGTCAGCATGTGCCTGCAACCTGAAGACTGTGTGATGTCAGGCAGCAAGATTTCAAGATTCAGGGAATGCTCAGCCCCAAGGTGCTGCAACAAAGAGAGACATTGTACTGCTCAGTAGTCAAGGGTTGCCCTTGACCCAGCCGCTGTGTGTCATCCTCTTCTCTAACAGTTTCTCGAGGCTGCTTGGACAGAGACCCTTGCGTCATCATAAAAAGCCTGCAGTCCCATTTTACAGAGGCTGAGAGACCATGAGCTGTGGGCGAAGTCGTTGCCCTCAATGCCACCTTTGCTGAGTGCACTTTATGGTGGCATTGAAGGCAGTGGGTTTTCTACACAGCTCCATCGCTTTCTCTGGCTGTCTCTAGTAGGGCTACTGAACGCTTTCATTCAAGAGCAGCTTGGACAAGTGGTCATCAAATTGGACGGCATCCCCAAGAGCTAAGGCTGCAGATGCTCATACAGATCTCAAGTTTTAAGCATGATGTCACAAGGCAATACAGGACGGGATGCTGCGGCCTCTTCACGGCAGCAAAAAAGCCTACGTATGTCTCACCACTGGCTGCCTTCTCCCAGATCCAGAGGAGTCTCAGCCTTAGCGTGTTCACTGATGTGACATCATTGCATGCAGGGAGGACCCCACCATCCTGGGCTACAACCTCATGAACGAGCCCCGCTCCCAGGCAGAGCTCTACATCGTGGTGCGCAAGACCACCGACGGCTCCAAGCAGTACAACATCTCCTACAACCCAGCCGATGATCTGCAGACCTGGATCGAGGACATGGCCGCATACGTCAAGTCCCTGGACCCCATTCACCTGCTCAGCACAGGTGATTTACCGCGAAAAAAGCTCAGGAGGCTTGCTGTCATTGCTTATTTGCTCTTGTAGACTGGGTGAGCGGATGCATAGGAGCCCTGCAATCTGCCCTGCCCTGCTCAGGGCAACAGTGCTGTTGATGCCTCCACTGGTGCATGCCTTTGCTGACTCAGCCTTCAGAGTACACATGAGTCCAATGCACTTCACGAGGCCTGATCTAAGCCAGGTGAGGTGCTGCAGGCCAGGAGGGCTTTGCGGGAAATTCTACGCCGCTCTACATGTATAGCAACCCCGGCGCCTGGGCCTCGCTGCTGGGCGTTGACTTTGTGCGCAACAACAAGGCCAAGGGCATCGACTACGCCACCATGCACGTTTATGTGGACCAGTGGCTCTGTGTCGAGGAAGGCTCCACACGCAAGGGCCAGCTGGATTTTATGAAGTGAGTGTGCTTTCAGATTTCTGCAAACCATATTGCTTGATCTACCCTTGCAAATCTAGATGGCCATTTCCCCGTCTTCATTGCGCTTCAGTATCACACAGCTGTCTGTGCATTGGACAGATGCAATTTGTTTGACAATGCTAAGCGGACCGTGGACGCATGAGATAGTCTCCTGAGATATGATGTGCATCTGTCGAGCGGGCAAGGCCAGGCTTGCTAGCAGTACATGACCTTCTGTCAGACACAGAAGAACCTGTCTTGAGAGCTACACCCCACACAGCTGCAGCTGTTATTGGTATACAGAGGCACATGCCAGAGAAAACAGATCGAAATGTCCTGTCATCATGGGAAACAAAAGCCTGGCATGTCGTGCAGGACCTGGATAGAGGTGCGGCAGCAGGCGGCGGAGGAGGATCTGGAGATGCCGGTGGTGCTGGAGGAGTTCGGGTGCAAGCTGGACGCGCGGCCGGACCAGTACCGGCTGGCCTACGACAGCTGCCTCACCTCCGCCAAGCGCGGCGGCTCCTGCGCCGGCGTCATGTTCTGGGACCTTGCCCACAAGGTGACCTGGCAGCCCCATCCTGCTCCTTGATCAATTCCTGTCTCATGTTGCGCTTGATCACAAGGCCTAGTACGGGCATGTGCAGTGTAGTCACTGCCACTGCCTGCTGCTACTGCCACGTCTGAGTGGTGGAAGGCCGCACAGGTGGTAGCAGTGACTTCCTATGCTGTTAGGATCCGCCAAATTTGCCCCACCAATGGTGTTTGCTGTGGTGCTCTGAAGACATAGGCGAGGTGTGTAGCATTCTGACGGAGAAAATGCTCTCTATTTGTTAGGCAGTTTCAACTCAAACCTGACGGGCTTACTTGGGACATTCGAGCGAGATCCAAGCCATGTTGTGTGCGATATGTCAAAGGATCATCGAGAGCCTGTGTGACTCTGCCCGCAGGACTATGAGCCGCTGGACCCCTACCTGGACGGCAGCCTGCGCTTCGGCGGGGGTTACTCCAACATGCTGGGCGCCACCCCACAGTCCGACGTGGCGTCATTTCATCCAGAAGCCCGCAACCAGGTGTTCGACTACATCCGCAGCTACGCGCAGGCGGTAGATGCCATCAATGCCGCCTCTGCAGGCCACAACACCTGCGTCTTTGTGCCACCGCCGCAGGCCGGCCTCGGCTGCAAGTGAGTCCTATTTTTGTGCTTATGGCTGCACACAAGGTATTGAGATGCTAGTGGTACAGCGACAAGGCCAGCATTCTGTGCTGAGCATGAAGTTGCGGCTCTACATTAAGCTCAAGCTTCAGCTGAAGGAGTACTGGCTTGAGCTTCATGTAGGGACCCTGTATTTGTGCTCAGCATGGCTGTGGCCACCCAACTCATGACAGGTCTGGTATATGAACGCCAGCAGTAAGTAATAGGGCTGCTTTTGATAGCAGTGATGTTTGAGCGGCATGCTCTGCAATCTACATTGCACTGCCAGAAGAGCATCACTGCAAGAGCAGCATTTATGCACTTGATGCTGAGCACCCTGTGCAGTCGCTTCCTGAAAGGGCAGAACCAATAGCATTTGTGCTGCAGGGACCTGGCCGTGAAGTGGGATGAGGGCGGCATGCCCTGGACCTGCCTGCCTGGCGAGCCCAGCGACGTCAACTGGTGCAACAGCCCCAGCGGCTGGGACCTCTACAAGAACCCACCGCAGGCCTGGAGGGGCGCCAACGACCACGGTAAGCAGCCCCGCTGTGTGTGGAGGGGACAAGGATTATGACACTCTAAAGTGTGGTTGACTATGCAGCTTGTTTTTTTCCCTGCATCTTGAGGTCTGTAGCAGGGCCTTGTGATGCAGTGGTGAACATCGGCTGCATAGTCACCGCTAACCCCTGCTACAGCAGACTAATGCAGTGCTGCCCAGCATGCCTTGCTGTGCAGATGGAGGCTTGAACGCTTGCATGCATGCAGGGCTGCCCTACAACACCATCGAGGTGCTGATCCTGGGCAACGTGAGCAACACGGGCACCCAGCCGATCAACCTGAAGGGCAGCTGGATCATCATCCCCTTCTCCATGGGCGTCCAGACAGAGTTCGAGGGCATCTGGAAGCGCATCGACGACCCCAACAACTACTTCCAGATCTTCTGCTGGTAAGCATGCTGCCTATGTTCCACAAAGGCTGGCTCAAACACCACTCTTGTGCTGTTTGCGAGGGGTTGCTTGTCAGTCACCTGCAGATGTGCCTGTTGACTGCACATCATGAAAGCTCTCAAATGTTCCGAGCAGTAAGAGAGCAGCAGGATAAATGCCTGGAGAAACTGTCAACGAGCTCCTAAAGTTGCTCCATGCATTTATCCTGCTATTGACAACTCTCTCAGACAGCGCTCTCCTCTTAGAGTTCTGTCATGCTGCGCTTTCTCACAGAGATGTCTGCCATGCAGGCTGGCGTCGGATCCAGAGAGCAACGACCTGTGCGCAGACAGGCTGCGGGTGGACTTCACCAACTTCACCTGGCCCACCGGCGTCAAGCAGGACCGCGGCCTCAACATCAGCTTCACCAAGGACATCATCCTGCCGCCTGGCGCATCCGCCGGCGGCCAGGACGGCGCTGTGGTGCTCTCCTTCAAGGACAACAAGAACGCCTACAGGTGGGAGCTGATACGTTTTGTGTCCTCTGCAGACTGCATTGAGGACGCTACAGCGCCACAGTGACCAGTTGGCTTTTTGCTTCCATCTAGTGCTTCTGCCTTTGTGCATGCGCAGAGCTTTCCTGGAGTGCTGTGCTCTGAGAAATCATGGCAGGTTGGAAAAGGCATCTGATGTCTCTGAGTGCCTGGTCACGTTGGGCTGACTGTAGATCTGAGATGCCTTTCTTCCAAGATGATCAGAGCTAGCGTCTCATCCTGCCGCAGAGATCTGCATTCTGAGATATAGACTTGTAATGGCTCGCGTCTGCCCTCTTCTCATCCACATGCTGTATGCAGGCTCGATGTGAGTAGCCTGGGTCTCAAGGGCAGCCTATCCTGCCCCAATGACACCCTCTATACATCATGGCCGCCGCCCCCACCGCCTCTGCCCAAGCCTTGTGCCCAGGGCCCGGACCCGCGCCGCGGCTGCCCGCACTACGACTGGTTTTGGACCAACACCGCGGTGCGCATGCTGCCTAGCATCGCCTGCATTGCCATGTGCCATTCGTGGCGTGGTCTGTTGTGCAGGAAACTGCATGCGGGCAGGTGATGGACTAACCTCTCACGATTCCCATGGGCAGTTTCCCACGCCATGACAGTTTTCTGATATTGCTGAACTCTTCCACATGATGCGCCAGTCAGAGTTGCTGTCACATATAGACAGGCAGCTTCATGCACCTCAGCAGGTCATCATATGTGACACTCTGCACACTGCCTGCAGGTGAATCAGCCAGGTCAAGTCAGCAGCGCATCGCTGGGCCGCAGGCGGCTGCAGCAGGGCTTCAACACTCCCCCGCCCCCCGCAAGCCTGCCGCTGTCTGCAGTGCAGCAGGGCATGACGCCTACCCAGGCCGGCAAGAGCTCCGGCTATTTTGGCTCAGGGCCATTTTTGGGAGTCCTGAACTCCACGTCCACCATCCTCTCAGCTTCCTCGCTGGGGCTGAAGACCGGGACGCAGTATGTCATCTGCTGCCCGGTCAGCGCCAGCGGGAAACTCAGGTAGCTACCCCATGCTATGCGTTTGTGCCTTGTCCTCACATCTCGCCACAAGTATGCACTGCGTCAATGACAACAGGATCGGGAGCTGATGTCCTAGGGTCTGAGCTTCCCTGCAGCATGAGGAAATCCCCAGAGTATGAGCTCCTGTGACTGCTGACAGTTCAGGCCCTTTCATGAGAGGACCTACAGAAGTCTTACACGTAAAGCCTATCAGCAGGCCTACCAGCACATCTGCAGTGTATCGCAACGTGGGCTTTGAAGTAAACCAAATGTGGTATGTTATGTATACGCTGCAGCATGCACACTACAAGACATGGCCGCCATTTGAATGCTGGTACTCTGCCTGCAGGACACCCAGGGCCATCAACATGCCAAATGCCCAGAGCGTGGGCAACCCTCACCCAGATGCCACCGGCCTCAACGGGGCCTCTGGGATAGATGTGCTTCTGACCCTGCAGTACACCCGCACCGGCCTCGCAGGCCCCACCTACATGGTGAGCAATGCTTGATTCTTGAGGGTCTTACCAAAATCTGCCAGAAGATGCGGGTGCTGGCGTCCCGTGTGTACCTGCAGATACAGCCTGAGCCCATCCCAAGCTGAAACCACATCGCATAGGAGCAGCATTGTACCGCTTGCCAGTATGGCCAGTATCAGTGGGCCATCGGCTGATGCAAATCCTGGGTTGTCTCTGTCAATTCTCTATAAGTGTGTGTGCCAGCCCAGGATCGGCATCTGCTCCAAGCAGCATGCAGCAGCAACAATGGGGCTGCACTGGCCCTTTGCACATTGTACATTGCCATCAGTGTCCAGGTGACATGTGCAAAATCCTTTATCTCCTGCAGGCGTTGGGCCGAACAAAGGTGGTGCCAGGCAACGCCTCGCAACCGCTGCGCGGCGTCTTCACGCTCGAGCCCGAGGCAGTCCTCTCAGGGGCAACTGTCTTCCTGGAGGCGCAGCACCCGGGAATCACCCTGAGCTTCAACCAGCCGCCCAAGGTGTATGTAGTCAGCGACCTGTCCGACCCGGCTGTCACACCCCTGGTGCCAGACGTGCTCCTGGATAAATACAGGTATGAGCACGGCACACAGCAAACTGTCCACGAACCTGCTGCCAGTATGCACTCTATACCTTTGTCACACCTCCCCTCCACAGTATTCAAAGAGATGTAGTGCAAGCATACAGCATCTTGTGGTTCCCACCTCTTGAGTACACCTAGCTTCATCTGCAAGCATGCTGTAAGGTGCAAGTTGCCAACAATAAGGATTGCGCACTGGTATGCAGGCCCTGCACAATTGACCCAATACACGGCTACACGCTGGTGTATGAGGTGGATCAGCCAGTGAACGCCACAGCCGGCGAGCAGCTGAACATCCAGATGTGCAGCACCGGAGGCTATGACCAGGTGAATATTCCAATGCCAGTTGCGTGCAAACCTGAGGTGTCACGCCCAGGAAAAGCTGCATTACCTTGATGAGAGGCTGGCAGATGCTTCCTGCTCAGGACGGGTCTCGTCACAGACTCTCCATGAACAGGAAGCATTTACCAAGCTCCTGTGACAGTTTCCGTGGACATTGAAAGTATGCTTTGCTGCTTGTCAATTTCAGCACAATGCTCATCCGAGTCCATATACCTCTCGACAAGAGCTCTCTCTACGATCAGCTCCACACAGGAGCACTCCCGTAGACCCGTGAATATAGCAATAGATGAACTCTTCCGCCAGGTAGAGTGTGGCAGTAGTGACTCAGCCTGGGCTACTGCATGCAGGAGCTCACAGTGTATGAGGATGGCAAGCAGATCGCCACCAACACCCCTGCCACAGGCCCCAAGGTCTGGAACCTGACCATCCCAGTCACGCCCGGCTCCCGCTACATCCTGGCACAGCAGGCCGACCTGGGGGACCCCTACGGCGGCTTCCGCGGCCACCCAGGACTCAGGTGATGCCCCAATGGAAGTCTGATGTCATCCAGGTGTCTGCTATACAGTCCTAATAAAGATGTATTCTGCTGAATCACGGCAGTGTGAGGCAAGTGAACAGAGATGCTCCTGCTGAGGCTCTCAGCACCTCAGCTGCGGATCCATTAAAGGTATCCAGGAATGACTTGAGAGGTAACATGAGATGCAGCCTGGTCTTAAGAAGGCATCCGCATGCAGGCTGAAGTGGATGACCGGCAGGCCGTTTGAGGACCTGTATGATGCAGCGCCTACGCCCACCAACGCCAGCCAGTTCTTGCGCATAGATGGCAATAATCTGGTGGTCAACTGCAAGCGGTGAGATACCCCTGCAAAGGGCTGCCCTTGCTCTGTTCTCCTGAATTCTAGCAGCACGGAAGTCAACCCTATTATATGAGCGCCATGCCCTGGGTACATAACTCAGAAAGGCGTCATCGGGCCTCACAAGGCCTGAGGAACCCTCTGAGTTATGTGCTGTCCCAGAGTCATGTTTTGCTCTCTCAATGTACAGGTGTCTGCAGATGTGATCGCTTTCTGTTTTGCGTGCAATGTCGCTAGGAGACTCTCCGTAAGCACTGCATTGGAATGAACTGGTCATGCAGGGCGGCGTATGTGGGGTGCAATACGTGGGACCTCATGGACAAGTCGCGGGACCTCAACGAGCGGCCCAAGGTGCAGTCGCGCCTGGACGCCATGAAGCTGGGCGGCTGGTCAGTGGGGCGCACCTGGGGGTTCTCCCTGGGCACCGGGCTCGTCAACAGCCCGGTCGGGCAGGTCGTGGCAGACCCCACCAAGATCCTGGAGACCGCCCCAGGTATGCATCCATCATCTCAATCATTCATACTTTGACAACCCGCTTTGCAAAGGACGTCTGCTGCAACACACCTGGCCAGGCAGCTTGGGTGGACACTCTTCCCAATGCTCCATGTCAGGTGCATTGCAGCAGACTTTTGATGGCAGCCCTCCAGCCTACCCGGGTGTGCATAAGCCACTTCTGTATTGGTTCCCTGCACATTATCACGGTCATTGCAGACGGCTCAAGCCTGCAAGCGGCCTGGATAATGTGCAAGCTGCCTCCCCGCCTAATAGCCCAACCTGTACCAACCAGAGGCAAGTGCCCCTCACCAGAGCACTGCTATGCATGCAGGGGTGTACAATGAGGAGGTGTTCTCGTCCCTGGACTGGATCCTGGACCAGGCCTCCCAGCGCGGCATCCACCTCATCCTTCCCATTGAGGTGCAGCTCACACACTGACCTGTTCTCATGCTCCTTTGTCCATCCTCTGCTGTCTTCAAAGACCCCAATGTGTAAATCTTTTAAGTGAACCCAAGGGAACATACCACTGCTACAGGTATGCGGTCTCAAGTCCATATACCTCATGTGAAGTCAAAGGAAGTGCTCTCTAAGGAGGGTGTGCCCTGCTGTCTTGCGTCTATGCAGTGTCATGTCAGGCTGTGGCATGTCCATGCAGCTCTCCTAAGAAGCTGCACTGAAATACAGCTCACAAACACCTTGCACGGCACAGGCTCTTCAAACAATGTGGCTGTGCTGTGCGCGCAGGACTACTGGCTGTCCCTGGACCGCTACATCAACTGGTCGTCCACAGCCAAGTCCACCAACGACTTCTACACCGACTGGAACTGCCGCCAGATGTACAAGGACCACATCGAGCACTACGTTAACCGCCGCAACACCTACAACGGCCGCCTGTACAAGGAGGACCCCACCATCTTCTACTGGGACCTCATCAACGAGCCCCGCTGGTGAGCAATGCCCTGCTGCTTATTGCTTGGTTAGGCATGCCCCCAGTCGATGATTGATGAACATTTTCCTGAGCGGGAAGTATCGTGTATGGCTGCTGCTCTGCCGATTCATACCTGGGTCTTGCTGAAAAGCCCTGTTGGTGTGACTGCTCCTGTTCACAGGCCGCAAGGCTTGATATGATGTGATGAGTGCAGTGGCCAGACATGCATGCAGTGGAGGCCTCACAGCACAGTCTACGCCCTGCTATACCGCAGAATTCCTTTCCATGCTCTTCAGTGTGTAGAAGAGATCTGAGAAGCAATGGACTGCTAGTGCGTGATTGAAGCTGACAGTGGGACCCCTTGTTGACGGGCGTTCCTTGCGTGTGCAGCACCAGCTGCGGCTTTGCGCTGCAGCAGTGGATCGAGGAGATGGCGGTGCACATGAAGGCCATCGACCCCAACCACCTGGTCACCATCGGCGAGGAGGGCTTCTACTCCACCACCTGTGAGAGGTAACTCCTTTCTCTGAGCCACAGACAAGCAGAGCTAGACACATATAGCGCAGTCGTGGAACATAAGGCAGGTGAACGTACCCTCAGGGCCATAGCACAGCGCTGACCTCGAGGTCATGATTCAGCTGGTGCATGTTGCAAGACTGCATCTGACAGTTCAGTGCTGCATCACCATGAAAATTGCGTTCTACTCACCACCTGTGAATGACTCTAGTCTTGAGCCAAGAACAAGCAGCAGTAGCCAAAGCTGATGCAGTTGTGGAACATCCAGCACCTGAAATGTGCCCAAAGGGCCATTGGACAGGGGCAGGATGTTGCACGACTGCATGTGACAGCTTCCAGTGGTTCTGCACCATCTGGACCTTCTCGTGGTAATCCAGCATTCGTAAAGGGTGACTCTGGCTTTTTTGGAAATCACAAACAAGCAGAAGGAGCCAGAGCTGGTGCAGTTGTGGAACATCCAGCACCTGAGATGTGCCCAAAGGGCCATTTTACAGGGGCAGGATGTTGCATGACTGCACCTGACAGCTTCCAGTGGTTCTGCACCATCTGGACCTTCTCGTGGTAATCCAGCATTTGTGAAGGGCGACTCTGGTATCTTTGGAAATCACAAACAAGCAGAAGTAGCCAAAGCTGGTGCAGTCGTGGAACATCATGCATCTGAAATGTGCCCAAAGGGCCATTGTACAGGGGCAGGATGTTGCACGACTGCATGTGACAGCTTCCAGTGGTTCTGCACCATCTGGACCTTCTCGTGGTAATCCAGCATTCGTAAAGGGTGACTCTGGCTTTTTTGGAAATCACAAACAAGCAGAAGGAGCCAGAGCTGGTGCAGTTGTGGAACATCCAGCACCTGAGATGTGCCCAAAGGGCCATTTTACAGGGGCAGGATGTTGCATGACTGCACCTGACAGCTTCCAGTGGTTCTGCACCATCTGGACCTTCTCGTGGTACTCCAGCATTTGTGAAGGGCGACTCTGGTATCTTTGGAAATCAAAAACAAGCAGAAGTAGCCAAAGCTGGTGCAGTCGTGGAACATCATGCACCTGAAATGTGCCCAAAGGGCCATTGTACAGGGGCAGGATGTTGCACGACTGCATGTGACAGCTTCCAGTGGTTCTGCACCATCTGGACCTTCTCGTGGTAATCCAGCATTCGTAAAGGGTGACTCTGGCTTTTTTGGAAATCACAAACAAGCAGAAGGAGCCAGAGCTGGTGCAGTTGTGGAACATCCAGCACCTGAGATGTGCCCAAAGGGCCATTTTACAGGGGCAGGATGTTGCATGACTGCACCTGACAGCTTCCAGTGGTTTTACACCATCTGGACCTTCTCGTGGTACTCCAGCATTTGTGAAGGGTGACTCTGGGTTTTTTTGGAAATCACAAACAAGCAGAAGTAGCCAAAGCTGGTGCAGTTGTAGAACATTCAGCATCCGAAATGTGCCCAAAGGGCCATCGTACAGGGGTTGGATGTTGCATGACTGCACCTGACAGCTTCCAGTGGCTTTGCACTATCTGGACCAGTTTGTGCTACTCCACCACCTGTGAAAGGTGACTCTAGATTTTGAGTCACAAAACAAGCAGCAGCTTGCCATGGCAGTGCAGTCATGTGACATGCAGCAGCTGAATCTTGCCCAAAGGGCCATGATGCAGCGCTTGCATGTTGCGAGTCTGCATCAAACAGGTAGTGATTCAGCATCATCTGGCCCATTTTGTGCTAGTCCGCCACCTGCGAAAGGTGGCTCTGATTCTTGAGTCACAGAACAAGCAGCAGCTTGCCATGGCTGCATGTCACATTACTGCACAGCTTGCTAAAATTATTTCAGTTTTGTAACATTCAGGTTCAGAATTGTGCCCTCCGGGGCATGAGCCTGTGCTTGAATGTTGCGTGACTGCATTGGACAGTCCAGTGCTTCTGTATTACCTCTACAAGCATGTGTTTACCTGTCGCCTGGGGGCGATTAAATTGTAGCTCCTGATGATTGCAGGGCGTTCATGAATCCTGGCGCGGGGAAGAGGCGCACCGGGATATCCTCGTCCCCCTGGGCAGCGCAGGAGGGGCAGGACTTCCTGGCCAACCATGTGGTACCCTCCATTGACCTCATCACCACCCACATCTGGTCCGACAACTGGATGGGGTGAGCCTCTGCCGCCTAATTCTTCTTGCTACACTCTGAGAGCCTGTCTGCTACAGATTACAAGATATCTCCAGCTTGAGCACTACTCACACAGCAGCCAATAGCAAGTGGGCAGGTCCTCAAGGGTGAGAAAGGTGCTTGAAGCCATCGCAGCTCCTAAAGGGTATCTCGGACAGCACACATACCCCTCGTGAAGGCACTGCACACGTTTGAGGGTGTATGTGCTGCGGCTGATGTGCTCCCTGAGCACTCCTGCCACACTATGGCTGTCCAGAGTGTGTATAGCATACTTGAGCAAGAGGAGGAGATCCACTGCACCCGCATTCTGTGTTTTCTCCTTCTTTTGCTGATCATTGCCAGGAAACCAGTTATGTCATGACAGGAGGCTTGAAGTGCCTCTGGTGCCTCAGAATCTGTAGGTCTTCTGCGCAGGTATGCTGACTTTGCCGGGAACCAGATCAACGAGGCCTTTGACTACACGCATGGCAACGACCTGTGGAAGGAGAAGCTCGACTACACCAACAGCTGGCTGTCAGCGCACATCAGCGATGCCAACGCTGTCGGCAAGCCCCTCATTGTAGAGGAGTTTGGCAAGGCCAAGGCAGCCTCCAAGGTCTACACTGGCGAGTTTCCGCACGGCATCGTGCCAGGTCAGTACAGCGCCTCCAGTGCCTTGATATACTCTGCACAGTAAATCGCCTTGTCTTGCAAAAACCCAGAGGCTGACTCTGCCAAAGAGTATACCTTGGTCAGTACAGCTGCAGACATCAGGGTTGACGTGCTATATGGCCTGATAAGGTTTAGCCCTTATCAAGACATCCTGCACGTCCGCATTGGCAGGGGGTGGCACGCAGAAGAAGGATGTCCATTCAGCATTTGATACCTCTGCTGCAATGGTTCACTCCGGGTTCAAACGTTAGAAGTAATCCTGTATTTCAGCTCAAGGGCTAATATGCCTTGATGCAAAGATCTCTGGCAAGGACGCTTGTGCCCTGCAGGGTCAGGAGAGAGCATCCAGGACGGCAATTCCATCAGAGACCAGTTCCTGAAGGCCGTCTATGACCAGATCTGGACCAACCTGCAGGCTGGTGGTGTCGCACAGGTAGGGACTATGGACCCACATGCACTGGATTGCAGTGGCAGGGAAACACCAGCGCCCTATGGCTGCTCTTGGATCCCCTTGCCAGTGATGGGTGGGCTGTGATGCAAAGTGTGGTGAGAAATGCTGCATTGAGGCACCACCAACGATACCACATCTACATCTGCAGGGCTCCAACTTCTGGAACCTCTACACAGTAGACACCGCTGACGATGACCCCTACCGGATCACCCTGGATGATGGTAGCACAATGGCCATCATCAACAGTCATGTGAGCCTTCCACTCTTTCCTGTGCATGTGTAGCTATAAAATTAGTCCCAGATTTGGCATTGTGTGCTCATTAATAGTGGCCTACATGAATATAATATGTGGAAGTTGATCATATGAGGGAGGGGGTCGCCTTGATAATCATGACGCTCTCCACCCTCATATAGTCAAACTCTGGATAAGCCTGCAATAAAACATCACAAGGGATTTACATCTCACGCATACTGGTCATGCTGCAGGCTGCTCAGGTCAACACCATTGCTGGCCAGCAGGACCCTGGCTGCACCACCACCGATGGCACCAACTCCAATGCAGCGCCCTTCCCAGGTAGAGCGCTGTGCAAAATGGCGCTAATGCGCTTTCCTGCACGCACATGCAGGCCACAAGCCAGCCACCAGTCAGAGATGCCCAGAGCAGAGGCAACCAATTCCTCGTGCTCTTGTGTCAGCCTTCACAGGAAGGCTAAAAAAAGGTCCTCTGAGGGCTTCCTGCAGAAATGAGGGAATGCCTGATGGCGCAGGGTACAAGCCAGGGGACTGGGCCACTCCTCCGGGGCCGCCAGCGCCAGAAATGGCGGGCTTCACGCCGGTGCGCTACAACACCAGCAGCGCCGTGGACAGCGCGGGCGGCTTCACGGGCAGCGCGGGCAACCGGGCAGGCGCCTACACCGCCAAGGGCAACCCCCACATGACCATTGACGGCATTATGAATGCACCCCCGCCCCCAAGCCCTGGAATCTTTGGAGCCGGGCAGTAGAACTGTACCCATGCAGCCTGCAGCCAGATCAGCTGCTGCATGCACACATGAACAAGTACTGCCGACGGCAGGAGTTGTACTCCACCTTGAGGGACAGCTATCAGCTGAGTGTGGGCCGTTACTAGGCCATTGAGAGCAGACCAACTGCCCTAGCAGCCCGTGAGCTGTACTCAAGACTTGGAAACTATCCTGATGGAAGACTGTGAGCACCTGGAAATGCTCCTGTTCTGTGTGTGCGCTGTGAGAACTGCAACCTGCTTCAAGCCTTGTGAGGATCAGCACACACTGTGAAGAGGCGAGATGACGGCGAGAGAGCTCTGCTGTGTGGAAAAGGGCTAGGAGAGGAGAGATGGCAGCTGCATGATGCCACACATGTTGCCTGTGTTGCCAAAGCTCCTGTGCTGGTGTTGGCCGCTGTCGGCACTCCTTGACAGTCCCATACAAGCCTGATTGCGCGCTTCAGACAGACGCACATGTGCAGAGCTGCACTGAAAGACAGGAGCCGCAGTCGGTGAGCCTGAGGCAAGCCTTACAAGAAGCCCATAGCGGCAAGTGGCACAGATTTTGGCTGACCAGGAGGTTTTGATCCGCTCCTGCTCGGCATTGTGTGTGATATTTGTCTTCACAAGCAGTGCGAATGCATGCCTGGATGTGAGAATGCAAGTGTGGTGCATGTCAGTACCTGACCATCACCAATTGCAACATGGATGTGTGTTGGTAGGACCACCCCAGCCGAAGTCTACTGCAGGCATGGGCTTGGGGTGAAGATCCTATCTTCAGAATTGTGACATCTCTTGTAATGGACACATGTATTCATCGAAGATCGTCCTCTGCTTCAACTCCTGCTGTGAATATGTCTTTGAAGTTCCCAGGCAGGTGCATGCAGTACTTACAGCTTCTCGCTGTTGGGAAGCTGCCAGGCTCTTTGAGGAGCCCGAAGCCAGCACCATTACATTTCGCTGCATCATCTTGGTCAAGTCGGCCCAAAATACTTCAATAACGTAGCAGTGCCGGCCGCTGCGTGTAGAGACAGAAATATCACGCCGACATGGCAGTGCAGGACATCGATCAGCCGCAGGAAATGGACTTGACGGGCTACCACCTGCACGATCTCACTGACGTCGTCATACCAGATGATACCAAGGTATTAACAGTGCCATTTTAGCAGGTATTCAAGGGCCTGAGCCTTCCTCGGACGGCTGTCATGACTCAGCATGCTCATTTGCAGGTGCTCGAATTGATGACGAACAGGCTACGAGAAATCGACGAACGTATCCTTTCATTGACAGGTATCTTATACTGTGCACGATGTGTACGATGAAGAGCTGTTCTGTCAATATGTCGGCCTCAATGATGACACACGATCAAATGCAGGGCTTCAGAGACTATCTCTGAGACAGAACCTTCTCACAGATGCCAGGCAGCTAAGTGACAGCAGCTTTAAAGCCTGTAAGGCATCTATTCCCAGTTGCTCGCTTATTTCGCTTATTTTGAAGAATTGATACAGTCCTTCTGTACATATACAAGCCTTGCATCACAGACCTGACCTGCTCCTGCCGTGCAGCCCTCCACTCTTTGGTCCTGCATGACAACCAGCTGACACAGGTGACCACCCATCTCCAAGCACACTGTTAAGCCCCTCTCAGAGCAGCGCACAGTCAAGCCTGTCCTGCAGACCAATCACGGCAATGCACAAGATTTGTGCATGCCTGCAGATCCCTCTCCTGGCAGGCTACACAGCTCTAGAGACGCTGGAGCTGTCCTACAACAGCATCTCCTCCCTGCAGCCGCTCACCAGCCTTCAAAGCATGAACTTGGAGGAGTTGTATGTTGCCAACAATGCTGTCCAGCAGATTGAGGTATGATGTCATCACTCAAGTGTCCCTGCTGTCAGGGTGGCCACTCTTGGTGGATCTTGTTGGCTGCGCTAACGAGCAAGACCAAGGATGTGGCTGTCCAGCAGATACAATCCAAGCGCCTGGCTTCCCCAAGCTCAGTCGGTGCATGATGGGTCGAAATGGTGGATAGCAGTACATCTGAGGGATCTGTGACATGCAGGCAGTCCAGCATCTGACAAATTTGAGGCTACTTGAGCTGGGCTCAAATAAAATCCGGCAGATCCAAGGCTTGGAGCCACTGCAACAGCTGCAGGAGCTGTGGCTCGGTCAGAACAGGATCACTCAGATGAGCGGCCTTGACCAGTAAGTCTCCACAGTTTGTGTTTCATCTGGGCAGGGAAGTGCCTGAGCTAGCAACAGGAGCAGCCACCGCATTTACTTGGAAATGCTCGTCAGGGACACTGTCTTTCTGGAGCCTCTGTTGAGAGTTTGCTGAGTATGAAGGGATTGCATATAAGCCAGCAGTATGAGTCGCTGTGATGTCAGAGTCCCTGCGCAGGCTCACATCTCTGCGGAGGCTCTCACTGCAGAGCAATCGCCTGGCCAGCATGGCAGGCTTTGAGCACTGCATACACCTGGAGGAGCTCTACCTCAGCCACAATGGCATCTCGAAGCTGGAGGTACGCTTTTGCTGGGACCTGCTCCATATGACGACTTGCACTACAGCTGCACATTCCTTCATTACGAACAGGCATGTTGGCAGATGAAGCAGCAAGCACCATCACTCACTGTTCATGATGTTCCAGAAACACCGGTGATGTGCAGGGATTGGAGAGGGTTGTGAACCTGAGAGTTCTGGACGTCTCTAACAACAGAGTGACAGAGGTGGAAGGTTTGGAGAGCTTGCAGTGTCTACGAGACCTGTGGCTGAACGACAACCAGCTCCCCACTCTAGACAGCATGGAAGCTCCTGCCAGAGCAGGCGCCCTTGGCAGCACACTGACCTGCCTGTACATCAATGGCAATCCAGCGACTGCTCAGGATGCAGAGAATGTGAAAAGCCGCATGCTTGCAGCTTTTCCAAAATTAGAACAGCTTGATGACTCAATGGTATGCCATTAGATGGATCAACTTGAGAGAGCCTGCTCACATATGTGCGCAGTCTGCCATTCCAACGTACGGAGCATGACCAGCAGCATGCGATGGGACACCAGATGACAATGTGTCTCCTGGATCAATTGCAGAAATGCACTCTTTGACTGTCTACCACTCAGCATTTCCTTGTTTGGATCAGTGTGCGCATGTAGACACTTCAAGGTATGCCTGCATGGAACCCTTGACAGTGTATTTGGCACGTCTCAGTATCAGGCCTCTGCATCTCTGCGGATCAGATGCACAAAAGACTATCTGGCAGCACCCTTTCCCTCCCATCTACTGGGTCTCTCCGTCATTATACATCAGGTCTTCTCGAAGCCACTCAGTGCTCGCACAGCCCTGATGCATGTAGCCAGTCTCAGAAACACGGCCATCCCTCCTTAGTCTCTGCTGCGCTGTCTCTCCTCTGCTCTAGTGCACCCTGCGCTCAGCGCAGGCCAAACTCCTCTCGCTGCTCTCTCGTGTATGTCCGTGTCTGCTCTGTGGCACCAGATGTGTCGCTCGAAGCTGTGGGGGCGTTGGTCTGCGTCACCACATAGCCGGCGGCTCCCACCAGACCGAGCACGACCAGGAGCAGGAATGGAAGCCCAGCTGGCAGCTCAGTCTTTGACACGTAGCCCTTCTCGGCGTAGGCGCCCTTCACATCCACCCACTCCTTGAAGTAGTTGCCTGCACAGCAGCGAGCATGTGAAGCCAGCCTGTAGAGCACCTCAGTCAAGATGCCAGGTCAGTCGCATGTATGTGAAGGCTTCAATGTTGGGGGGAAGTCCGGCGCAGCAGTCCACAGCTTCATCAAAACCATGACGCAGAATGCCTACTAACATGGAGCCGTCTCAAGCTTTGAGCGTATTGGTCAATCTACATAGGACCTGGCCACGACACAATACTTGGCTTTCCCTCACGCGAGGAGAGATCAGGCAAAACCGAGCTTCCATTTAAACACATAGTGTACTTTGCCGTGCAGATCTTTGTTGGAAGGGAGTGATGACTCACTGGCTGTGCCGCCGACCTTCCTGCGCAGCGCCTTGGCCTCGTCCTCGCTCAGGCGCTCCCCCTTCTTGCGGCCGCGCGCGCTGCTTAGCAGCTTGGCATCGCCCTGGCTGCGCGTCTCCGCAAAGTCCAGGGCACTCAGCACTGAGCCCCTCCAGTTCCTGTGATGAAGACATGCATGTCAAGCCAGCACAGCAAACCTCTCCAGCAACAAACAAACTTTACTTGGGGCCTGGGGTGCGCATCTACACATGGGCTTCCATGGGTACTTCCGTATCAAAAACCACTATGCAGCGCTTCATAATGAGTCTGTATCTAGCAGCTCCAGATGGGGCCTAACATCAGATCCTTCAGGGTGTGCTGCCAGCTTCCCATAGCGTTTCTGATGCACGATGAAGCCATCAGGCTTTGCTTCTTTAGTTATGGTATAAATTCAGCAAGACATGATCTAGGGTGCAGTAGTTGGTGGGCTTGGCATGCCCTTTCAGACAGATTTGCAAAAGTGCCACTGCTAAGACGTAAGCAATGAGCCTTACTTCTCTTCCTTCTTCTCCTCCTTCTTCACTTCCTTCTTTGCTGTCTTCTTGCCAAATAAGGCCTGTGTCGAGATGGGTGCTTGTCTTCCATGGCAAGAACGAGGGCCCGCTGTCAACGGGGTGCCGGCCAGGCCGAGCTTGCAGCTGTGGGAAAGGGGCAGCATTCTGAAGGCTTCCTATTAAGCTTTATTGCGGTGACTGTTTAAGATGGGGGGAAGGCTTTCAGATCTTTTGGTGGCCGTGAGCTTGCCAACGGGCCGCTGCCAGTTTCCGCTATAGCCTTCCGGAGAGAGAAGCTGCCAACTTCCGAGAACCTGCCCGTGAGATTTTGGCATAGTATGCGACTGCCCCACCAAGACAGAAAGCTCTTAAATAATAACAGCGGGGATTGGAAAACTTTCGGAGGGGCATCACGGTACCTGCGTTTCGGGGTTTTTTGGGTAAGTCAAGCCATCGGGCGTCAGCAGAGTAGGGCTTCAGTACTAGGCTTTGATCAGTGACTGCACTGTATCCACCTAATTTCAATGGCAGCACAAGATGCCACAGGGACCGTGACGCTCCCACGTGAGACTATCGCCCTGTTGGAAACCGAAGCTGTGGCAAAGGGCAAGACGGTCGACGAACTTGCTCATGACAGCATTCAAGCCCACTTGAGTCAATCAACAAACAGGAAAGCTGCAATGGCCGCCTACAACCCCCAGACGCACCTGAGGCAGAAGGCCATAGTACCAAAGGAGGCAGCCCTACTTTTCATTGATGTCCAGAATTACAACTGCCACCGCTCAGGGGCCGAGGCTGCCCACTTCGGATCGGTGAGCACATATTATGCTGCCTTTTAAACTTCAAAGAGGGTATGCTGAAAGCACAGGGGCTGAATGGTACAGCTATGATAAGGCGCTTTTTAGAAGTTGCCCTGTCTCTTGCAGCTTGCTCACAGCTGTGCAGGCAACCTCTTTGATACTGTACCAAAAGGCATGCACATTGAATTTTATCCTGCAGTCCCTGTGGCTGTGATGCACTGTTCTGCACAACCGCCAGTTCTTGGCAGCCCTCCCTGATCAAGACATTCAGATTCCTGACTGGCTGCTGGCTGCTCTGACATTCCGCTTGCACCAGCAGGGCCCTGACATGGAGTACTGGTGGAAGAGAGTAGAAGAGACTAGCCCTGTCTGGACAGGCCTGAGAGACACCTGCCGAGATGCTGGCATTGAGGTCATGTACACAGTTATCCAGTCCCTCACAGCAGATGGCCGGGACCAGAGCCTGGACTACAAGATCTCTGGCTTCCACGTGCCGCCTGAATCCTTTGATGCACAGGTGAGCACCTCTCACAGTTTGCCGGCCTAGCAGCGCAGCTAAAGGAGAAGCAATATTGCTACCTGAGCCTTGTCTCATGGACTTCAGAGACCATGACTATTCACACAATTTGCACCTGGGCACAGCTGTAGTGACATGATGTCCATGGAGTACATGAGTAGGATGCTGAGCGCATGCAGCCTTCTGCATGGCTTGTTTGGCACAGTCACAGGCCGTGCCATTGTAGGACTGCGCATGGTCTTTCAACGTGCAGGGTGAGTCATGAGTATGCTCCGCAGGTTCTGGAGTGTATTGCGCCTGGCTCAGACGACATCGTCCTGCCCAAGACCTCCTCAAATGTATTCTCCTCGACCAATGTGGACTACATCCTGCGCAGCCTGGAGAAGCGCTACCTCATTCTGGCAGGCTGCGTGACAGACCAGTGTGTGGAGAGCGCTGTGAGAGAGGCCTGTGACAGGCACTACTACGTGACCCTTGTGACAGGTGAGTCTTGCCATAGCCTACACATAGATCAACTGCTTTCTTGAGAGCCATCTGCAGGTTGTCCATGAGAGCTGGTAGCTGAATGGTCCATTATGCACATTGCCATGCCTGATGTAAGAGACATGGAGGCAAGGAGTGGGCAATAGGGAGGCATCAGTGCACTTTGGGCTCACGCAACTCGTACTGGGAGCATGTGGCAGAGAATGCAGATGTGATGACAGCACCTGTGCTCCTGTGCAGATGCGTGCGCAACCTTCTCACAGGAGCGGCATGACAACTCATTGCGGGCCATCAAAGGCTTCTGTCGGCAGCGCACACTTGCAGAGCTGAAGGCGGAGCTCGAGCAGGCAGCTTGACTTGATGTCGTTGGTAGCCCTGCTCCTCTAATGTCAGCAGAGTAAACCTATCTGAATGGCAGGTCTGATAAGGTACTTGGTGGGGTGTGCTGAGACTGTCTCTGTTGAGGAGTGAGTATTTAAGACAAGTGGCACCGCGAGAGGCCGCCTTGCAACCAGTGCAGATCAGCACGCCACAAACAAAAACATCTCAAGACACTATCCCCTAGATAAACACCGGCAAATCTAGGCGCATCTTTGTCTCTCATATAAGGTCTGCTTGTATCTTCACTCACAGCAAGACTACGATCATGCTAAAGTCCTCCTTGTTGTTTTATAGCGACAGCTCCGATCTGTAGTGCAGAGAACCATGTGTAGCACCAGGCCACACCATAAGTTATTCTGATACACTCGTGACATCAGGGCCTGAACATATTTCAGATCTGCGGGCATAAAATGCTGCGAGAGCATAATTCTGGGACTTCACTCCACTGGCCACTCCTTCCGGCAGAGATAGCGAGGGCTGGTGCCTTCATGCGCATACGTCAAGAGCGCTCAGCGGCTGTCCCCGTTTCAGAATGTCAGTAGAACCAGTATCAGTACTGCGCTGCCTCTTACTGTGCAAGACATTGTCCCGCAGGCTCTCTGAAGGCCAGTCAAGTGGTCAGCAGGCTGTGCTTTATATCTGCGGCTTACTCAGACATCTGTTGCCAGTACTTGCGTGACCTTCTGGCGCACTTGCAGAGGCTGGGGCATCTTGACCACCTGCACAACATACAATCGATGGTGAGAATATGTGATTGGTCCAGCAGCTCAACAAGGCAAGCTACAGCATTCACTTAAGGCACAGACAGCAAGGAGGCCAGGAAAATTCTTTGCGTTGTCAAATGCTGCAGCCTAAAACTTCAAAGAAACCATTCACAGAGGAGGTGAGGCTTTGCAGTCTGGTGTCTAGGAAGCTTGCCTTCCTGTCATAGGTCATAAGGCCTGCAGAGGCAGAAGCACAGTGAGTGGAGGAACCACACATCAGTTTCGACACTTAATGGCACACTTCTCAGACAAGGCTGCTCAGTTGTATGGTACCTCTCACATGCTGTGGGCCCAGGTTGAATGCTTGCAGGAAACGCCAATCATGCTGGAAAAGTACAGCGCCAACTTACCATTGACCTCAGCCTCAATGTCTGAGACCTGGGTGTAGATTGCCGCTGAGAGGCCCTGAGGGCTGCTGAAGAGCTTGGCAACATGATCCATCAGCTGCAGGAAATTCTCCTGCAAAAGATGCACAATGCTGCATACCTTGGGTACCAGAAGCTCTGGCTCAGAGACTCTCCCGGAAGAATTTCAGGGCGGACACATCTCCCAGCTTGCATACAGTCTCTGACATACCTGTCATGACACAGGGCCCTGAATGAGAGAGCGTGCCACAGCTCTAGATATCTACCTGCAGTGCTTCGCCATCAGACATCAGCGGATAGGCGCTGAAGACCTGCCAGTCCCCTGAGATCCACTCATGATTCTGCAATAGCCATAATTTGTCAAGGGCAGACTGCCATGAAGAAAAGCATAATTTATGTCATGAGGGCCCAGCAAAAGCAATGCACAGGTTCCAGTGCCTCTGCTGCAAGGCCGCGCAGAACCGGTCAGGGCCTTCATCCGCCCTCTTATGCGCATTGCATCTAAGAAAACTAAGCGTGTGTGCCCTTACATCGCTCACTGTGCGTGCATGCAAAGATACGTCATGCATACCTGGATGAACAGGCCCAGGCCGCCAAACTCGCTGCAGACAGAAGCGCGATCTGCAGTGGCGCCGCTGCTCAGGGCGTTAGGGTAGTTGTGGTCACTGCGCACATCCCCCACCTGCAGCCCCAAAGCCATTCTCATATTCTCCTGATAGACCTCTCAATAAGCCTGATGCTTGGTGTTGTGCATGTCCAGGGAAGGTCCTTCACAAGCATACAGTGCATGATGATAGCCACGGGCACATGCTGGTGGAGACTCTTCACTCAGCAGTTGACGGCTTCACACTGGCAGCGCTCATGTTCAGCACAGTCCCGTACAGGCTCTGACTGACAGCCTTGGAACTGTAGCAATGTGACCACTCACCCATCCAGTAGCATTGCCGTGGTGGCCTCCGACAGAAGGCGAGCTTGTGGCATCTTTGGGGTCGACCCAGCCAGAGGCTGGATCCCAAAGGCGAGAAGAGTCCAGAGTCCTGGCCCACCTGACGGTATCCACTGTGGCAAACTGGCCCCAACCCTACAGGATACAAGGCAGCTTGCAGTTGGCTTTGGTAAATAGGATTCAGGCAAATGCACGCAGGCCGACAGTAGAGCAAGATCATCATGAGGGCAATCTGCGTATGTACCTCATTGAAGAGTGTCCAGATGATGATGCTAGGGAAGTGGATGTGCCCCTGCACATGCAGATGGCTGCTCATTGGAGATCCCTTTGAAAACCAATTACAGAGAACATCACAAGACATGCGGATCTGCAGGCAGGTAGGATGGGGAACGATTGCAACAGGCACGGGTAGGATGCTCCTGTCGTATTCAGGGCCAGTGACACAAAGGAGGACATGACTCACCGAAACCATGCGCTCAAGCTCAAGACGGAACTGGGCCTTTTCATCGGGAAGCCTCCATGAGTCGCCCACCAGGCCAGAGAAGGGATCTTCCTGCATGGCAAGCCTACAGCTTGAGCAGCACGCAGCCTGCTGCAGGGCCAACTCCAATACACCTTGCAGAGACGAGTACAACAAGGCGACAGTGTGTGAGGCCTGTGGGTGGGACTGTTCCTGTTCAAGCCAAACATGCCAGCCTGCCATGTAGCCTGGCGCTCACCCAGTACATGGCAGGCATGTCCTGCCAGATGAGCATGCCCAGGCGGTCCGCATGGTGGTAGTAGCGATCAGGCTCCACTTTCATGTGCTTCCTGAGCGTGGTGAAGCCCAGAGCATACGCCACCCTCATGTCGTACAGGAGAGCCTCCTCAGTGGCTGGGGTGTAGATGCCATCCGGCCAGTACCCCTGCAGTGCAGACAGCACCAAATGACAACAAGTTCAAATCCAACAGGCCCGCCTACCCTTGCCTTAGGCGTCAAACACTGCGGAGTCAGCAAGACAGGACTGGGCAGCGGGAGTGGAGCCTTTAGACAGTATCCAAAACAACATTAAGCAGCCCATACTCTGGCATGCCCAAGCCTGCAACCTTTCACAGATTGTTTGGCATCCCCAGTGCCGCTGCAAGCTGGCACGCTCAGCAAACTGTATCTCATGGTGCAAACCAGTAAGGGTGATTAGTCTGGATAGATGCTGGTGATACCTGATCAAGCAGGCCAATCTGGAGAGTGGCATTGTTGTTCAGGAAGATGCGCAGAGGGCTCGTTGGCGAGGTCCTGTTGAGGGAAATTTTGCGCATGCCCAGGTAGGTGCCTACGGTGTCCACAGCTGAGGCCGCAGGTGCCTGCACGCGCATTGCACACTTGTGCAATTACCTTATGCAGCTGCACGTCCTTACAGGGCACTTGGTCTGAGCCATCACCCACATGAATGAGAGCATATAGTCATTGTAGAGAGCACTGAAGTACAGAAAGCAACCAGTGTGATACCCATTATGCTTCAGGTGGGGCATGAAGGCTCAGTCCAGATGCCATTGACAAAGAGGAACTTACACGTCATGGTGGGCAACAGCAGAAACCTACCGCACTGTCTGCTGCATACACAATGACAGCCCTGGAGGATATAGCAGGCTGGGCTGTAGGCGTCAGGCTGACGGTCACATTGTACAGGAAAGGGTCTGAAGGTGACCACAGGTGTGCGTCTGGTATGCTGACGTTGAAGATCCGCCCAACGCTGCCCACGCCAGTTGCCACCTGCAGAAGTAATTGGCTAATGAAAGCTGATGTGGGCATGTCTTTGGTTTCATGACCCCTCAAATTTATCAGACGCCACTCACACTCTGTCTAGTAGACAGTCATCCCCGCAATGTGTGACACATCAGCATCTGCAGAAATGCAGGGCAAGAGATGAGCACCTGCTTGCCATCGGCTGTGACCTGGACCTGGGCAGTCATGTTTGCAGCAAAGGTGCTGCCGTGCACTGTGACTGAGACCTGTTCATTGTCGATGTCAGGTATCATGACCACAGAAGTGATGTACTGCCCAGGCACCTGCAGAAAGCAGGCATGGTTGGCTGCACACCTCAAGCCAAGCAGTCTGTACCCTGGCACAAGACTTTGGACTTTGAACCCTGAAGGCTAAGGACGCAGGCATCCCGCTGCATGGGACTGGCTGAGTGTGTTTTGCTTCAAGAGGCAGTAGCTGGCAACTCAAGGCATATCTAGTTCAATTGTTGCGTACCAGCTCAAGCCAGACAGTCTGCCAGATGCCAGAAGAGGCCGAGTAGAAGATGCTCCTTGCAGGGACGTGAAGGCGCTGCTTTCCAATGGGAATGTGCGCAGCGTCCAGGGGCGAGAAGATCCTCACGATGACCTCATGCGTGCTGACATCACGCACCAGCAGCGCGTCTGTGATGTCAAAGGTGAAGCGGTCATACCTGCAGCAAAGAAGACTGCTCAGCTCTTGGCCCAGGGAAGGTTTGCAATGCTGGCTTTTGTGCTCTAGCTGAAGGGGCATCTGCTGAATGACACCCTCCTTTCACATATCTGCTTGCCTAGTTTTACACAGCGTGCAGCAACAGCCGCCTCAAGGGGTTCACAACAGACAAGTTCCACGCTGTGTTGCTGTCTACAGAGGTTTTGTGGTCAAAGTGCTTACCACTACCTCATCATGGCTGAGGGGTGCAGAAAATTGTCATAAGGTATCTGAGCAGGTCTGAGGCTCACCCGCCCTGGTGCGTGCCCACTCGCTGCTGGTTGACCCAGACTTCGGCCTCCCAGTTGACGGCATCAAAGTGCATGAGGACTCTGCTGTCGTTGCCCACAGTGGTCCAGTCGATGGGCAGGCTGAAGGTGCGCCTGTAGAAGGCGCGCAGGACGCCCGTGTTGAAGGGCGGCGGCACACCTGCATGAAGCACAGAAGCTATGAGATGACTGATGTAGGCACCATGATGCAGGCTTGGGCACAGTCTGGATGCTGACATGCCAAATTTCCAGTAGGGAAAAGCAAGCTTCTCCCCCTCATCTCCAATTTAAATGGCAGAAGATAACGTGAGAAATTGGACATTGGCAGAGTAGCTAATGTCTGATAAACTGATAGTGCTGCATATTCAGCATGCTATCATGGTTGGCCTATAATGAATGGAGGCTGCCATGAGGGTCCAGGCATCAAAGCAGAAAGACATGTCCTTTCCGACATGGCACCCAGGCATGCATGTTTGTGGGACACAATGATTGCTTGCACGCTGTGTCATCAGAGCAGGCCAGTGTATCCTATCTGCTCGTGAGTTTGGAGATCTACTGGGCATCTTACCTGACAGGTCTGACTGAATTGGGTACGGGACGATAATGGAGCGCTCAAGTGTTGAGCCAAAGGGTGGCGGGTGGCTCTCCCATGTCCTGCACACATTGCATGAGGCGCCTAAAAATGCTATGCAACAGTACGCTTTACCGCTTGGGGAAGGCTTGCGGCACAAGGCACAATGGCTGGGACGGCATGGCAGGGTATGTGACTACCAAGCATGACTGAATATGTCTGCACTCATGACAGTCACTTCCTCGACTCAGCGTACCAAATGCATCCACTGCCATGCGCACATTAAAATTAAAGCTCTGTCTAGGGACTGGGGACTTACGGGTAGGGCTGCCACTGCCATGGCCCATTGAGGTTCATCCACTTGGGCCTGGTCATCTGGGGGCGAGGGTACTCAGGCCAGGGATTGGTAGGGTCAACATTGCAGCTCCACGGAGTTGGGAGCTGAAGCGGGGTGCAGTTGCCTACAGTTTCCTGCCAGGTTGGATTGCAGTCCTGCAGCACATACAGGTCTGCATTTGAAGAGCGCTTCCGATGGCTGCCATGGATCCCTTGTATAGTGCCTGGTTTTTAGAGGGCTTGAAGTGGCACAGATGCCAATAGATAGAACAGATGGAAGCAGCTGCTGTGAGCTTCTACAGTCACCACATGGCTAATCTTCTTCAAAACCACTGTATTCTGTAAGCAGGATTGTAGATGCAGCTCTCAGCAATATGCTGATGCAGAATGCTTGGTCGAAGGACACTTACACAGCCAGCTGAAGGAGCTGAAGATGGTGCCTGTGTCAGGAGAGAGTTCGCAAAGGCCTGGCTCATGTCGAGGTCGAGCACTGTAGACTCTACGGGTAGAACAACGTAGGCCGCACAGATGAGACCAAGCAGAGCTGCTGTGCGAAGCATCGCTCGCATTGTTGGAAGACTCAGAACGCAGCCACAGTCCAAGAAGAGTGACTCATACACAGCCCGTCCAGCTGACCCCTGAGATGCGGTGTACAGAGCTTTATAGGCCAGCAACAAAGCTGTATAGACTGCAAACCAGTGTGTGCTGCAGTATTGGACATCCGAGGAGTCTGTACTGCATTGATGCAGGTGCATATACACGCCAGGACCCTGCACCCTGCAGCAATATGTGCCTGATATACTGCAGGCGTTGCAAACAGAGGCACGCACAGCAGCCTACAGAAGGAGCTTACTTGATTGCCAAGGGAGGATTGAGGTCAGCCCAGACTTGGCGCCCGAGTGGGACGGCTGTGGCGACGCTGGAGGGTCGATGCAGATTCTGTGAAAGGCGCAGGCTGCAGGCCACTGCTGAGCACCCAAGACAGAGTATAAAACCCAAACATAACAATGAGGAGATCTCCAAAGCGCGGGCGCCTTTTAGCTTGTCGGACCACGCCCCTGACGTCAGACAGGTCACGCCCAGTCAGCTTTGCATGCTTAGTTCATGTCTCAGATTCAATCAAGCCAGCACAGGCTTGAAGCAGATGCTTCAGGCTTCAGTGGCATTCTTCCTACACAAAGTCTGTCACGCTTGCAGACATGCCTCACTGGGCACAGGCATCAAAATGGTGTGAATGCTGCCACAGGCTTAAAGCAGATGCTTGAAGCCAATGTCATGATTGTATCATGGCGCAGTGTTACAAGCCTTCACAGCATCATAGGTCATTTGGTATGCAAAATTGGTCATGTCACGCTAGAAGGACACCACTGCAGCTTCATCAAATGCCAAAGCCACACATAATCAGCAATTTCAGGGTGGCTTCCAGCCATGTCATGACGAAAGGTGGCAGCAACATGATGTGACAGCTGCATGAGTTCCTGACAATATGTCACTGCTCCTATTCAACAACCCGTCCTGGATTCGCACATCTATCTGCAGGTCATCAGCGCACCATGCGCTGTCAGCTTTGGGCTCTTGGGTGAGAGCCTTGAACTGGATGGCCCAAGGGCTTCTGCAACCATGCTGTCCACTGTGGGATGCTCTGTGCTCCACGAACGCTCCCCTTGCCTCCTGAGACCCTGCACAGATCCCGTCATTCATTGTGCTGGCATGGAAAGCTGATGTGTGGATGAAACAGAGACATGGAGGTGCTTCGCTCAGCAGTCAGACTTGTCAGCGCAATGGGAACCCAAACAGAGTTGATGATGCGATATAAATTTGCCTTCCTTGTCAGGACACATGCAGAGCCAGGGTCATACCTCTGCTTGCATGCCTGTCTCTACCCGTCCAGGCTGGGGCAGGCGCCTCGTGGGCGCCAGGCTGGCATTTGTGGGGGATAGCGGGGTTGATGGTACAGAGCGCAGGCTGCCAGGCCCGCTGCCCGGAAACTGCTCGCCCAAGGGCAGTGAGGACTTCTGCATGCTCCACTGGAGCCTGCTCAACACCTGGTTCCGCCCGAACGGCGTTGCCTGCTCATTGGGACTGGCCGCGTTCTCGATGTCTTCAGCGTCTGCAACAATGCTGAGCGGAGTGGGCCGAGGCTTCTGCTTTGCTGACAAGCCTGCTGCTGCCCCTGATGTGGTCCGTCTGCTGCCAGGCCTCTTCTTGGGACTGAGGCTACGCTGCCTGCCCACACAGAGCTCTGGCACACTGTCTGTCACAGGCTTGCTGTCATTGCTGCGTCCTGCTGAGGGCTGTTGCTGAGCTGCAGTGGAGCTGTGTAGCTTCTCTGCGGCAATGTCTCGGGCCAGGCTGCCCTGCCATGTGCTCAGAGAGGGGTCCCGGGCAATCATGCTGGGTGTGCGCTCAGGCGCAGCATGGGCAGCGCCCTGCTGAGTCACCTCCTGGCACTCTTTCTGCGCATCAGACGCAACAGGTGCCTTCTGCGCAGCATGCGATGCGCTGGGCTTGGTCACCGGCTGCCGCAGCGTCTGCGCATTGGGCACAGAGCCCGTCTCGAGGGCTGCAGCTGTCAGAGAGATGAGCCTCGGCACAGGGTCCATGGCGATACGCGGCTGCAGGGAGCTTTGGAGAAGCTCCCGGACGTCCTTGACTTCCACCTCCCTGGCAGCCAGCCGCTGCTGGCATGCAAAAAGCTCTTCCTCACGCGCCACCACCTGCGCGCCACACACATGCAGTGAGAACTTTGCAGAGAGCTTGAAACTGCATGTCTCATTCCACATGTCGTATGATAACATGTCTGTGCTTTTATTTCTTGACCTTCCCATGGGATCTGTTGCAGGAAGGACAGATACCCTAGGTGATGCGAGCTGACTGTCAGATATACCTGCTCTTCTGTCTCATCCAGGGTAGACCTGAGGGTGGCCTCATTGGTCTGGGACTCCGCCAATTCCATGCGCAGGCTGTCAGCCTCAGACTGCGCCACCTGTGACGCAGCTCAGTGCTCAGTCGCATTGCTCTGCCAAGCACACCTCATAGCACACTTCTCAAGACCGCACACTCTGTACAACCGGTCCCACAGCAAATGCTGCAGAATGTGCGGTGCTGGAAGGGTCACAGCAGTATTAGCAGGCTACAGTGTCTCTCTTGCAGATATAAACAAGTGTATGTTGCAGCAGACCTGAAGTTCGTGGTGCAAAGACCTGACTCTGGCGTCCATCTCCGCCAGCTCTCCCTGCCCACTCTTCAACTGCTGCTCCAGGCATGCAATGCTCTTTGATGCGCTGTCCAGGCGCTCCGTCAGCGCAGTAAGAGCAGATGCATGGGCTGCGGTCATCTCACTGAGCTGAGCCTGCATGCCACCCACACAAATCCATATGCAGCAGCACGAAGCATGTCAGGGCATCTTCCACGGTTTATGCAATCCAACATTGCTCAGGTGATTGCATGAATGTGCCCCTACAGATGAGCCAGAATGCAGAATTCACAGCTACAACTGTACACAATCGCGTCCTTGCAAGAGTGCTATAGACGTGCATAATGCCCAAGACTGATATACAGATCACACCTGATACTCAGCTTCTGCTTCTGCCTTCTCAGTCTGCAGCTGCTGACATTGCTCCTGCAGATCTGCCACCTGCGCCTGCAGATCGCCCATCTGCTGGACCCTGTCAAAGGCTTCATCCAGCTGGCCTCTGAGCCTCTCCACATCTGCTTCCAGGGCAACACGCACCTCCTCGCTTGCCTGTGCACAAGCTCTGCCGGTCAGCGATCTTAGAGGCTCATGTCAGGGTCAAACAGTGTAGGATGCCAGCATTTCTGGCGTGTGTTAAAGGCTCCTGTGTCACTCTTACCACAGGACTCTCAACAGATTTCTAAGGAGTGTAGCTCAAATCATATGCCGCCTGTATATGCGCGCAGTATCCCATGCAGGTCTCAGTTTACCAATCCCTGAGGAACCGGCAAGCCACCTGAGTATCTGGCGTGGCACTGCATGATGCGTGATGATTGTCTCAGTGCTCACCTTGCTGATGGCATCCGTGCTGTCCTCTGCGGCCATGCAGCGCCCTTGCAGATGCTCAATCTCGCTGCGCAGGTCTGCGCACTCGGCACGTGTCTGTGTCAGCTCAGCCGCGAGGCTGGCCTTCTCGGCGCGCATCAGATCCATGTGCTTGCCCAGTGCATCCGAGCGAGCGCCATGCAACTCCTGCAGAGCGCGCTCATCCTTGTCACATTCTTTCCTGTAGTCTCCCTGTCAGGAAAACATTGTTTGCCCTCAAAAGGCACCTTGTAGAGCCTCTGTGTGGTGACAGAAGGATCTTCACAAAGCCAATACAAGGAGCATGGCAGCTTTAAAATTACCTGCAACTGGTCATTTTCCTCGTCCTGCTGCTGTACGCGTGCTGACAGAGCGTCAAAGTCCTGCTGAATGGCTGCCAGCTGCTCAGACAGCGCCTCAGCTTGGTGCTCAAGCTCTTCTTTCTGGGCAGCCAGGCTCCTGGTCTGGCGCTTGTTCTCCTGGCCAGCACGCTGAGTTTCCTGCCGCGCGGCAGCCAGCTGCTCCCGCAGCTGCTGGATGGCCGTCTGGCAGTCCTCCAGCTCGATGTGCAGCGTGGTGTTCTCGGAAGACAGTTGCAGCACGTCCTGCTGCAGCATGGGCAGGTCAGCTTCGAGCACCGCCAGCCTGTCACGCGCTGCCGCCAGGTCAGCCTGCAGCGCCCGGGAGCCCTGCTGCAGCTCGGAGTGCTGCGCCTGCATCTGGCGCAGCTCGCTGTCTCTCTCGTGCAGGTGCTGGTGGGCGGCGCTGCAGTCCTGCTGCGCCAGGCGCAGCTGCTCGCTCAGCCCCATGATCTGCTGCGCCTGCGCTGCGCTCTGGTCCCTGTACAGGCAACAGCAAATCTTGGCAGGATGAAGGTGCTTGTGCCTTTTTCAGAGCCTCTGTTGACAGAATCTGTGTCATGCATGGATCCCTTAGAACTAGGATGGCACAGCAGGCTCTTGAAACTGTTCAACATGCAGATATGAAGTAGATGGAGTATCCCTAAATCCTGTGAAGACCTGCTGGGTGTGGGATAAATCAATGAGGCTCGCCCACCTGAAGATGTGAGCATGCTCGGCATGTATGCCCTGCAAATGGTCCACCTCAGCCTTCTGCTGGCTCAGCGCAGCGCTCTCCTGCTGCAGCCGTGACACCTCCTCCTCGAGCATCTGCAATCTCTGCTGCGCGCCTCCCAGCTCCCTCTCCTGCTGCTCAACCTTTGCCTGAGAGGCTTGCAGCTCCCGCTTTGCTTCCGCAACCTGCAGAATCAATGTCAAGCTGTAGCTCACCACTTTGTCTGTCCCACGCTCCTGGAGGGTTTCCACAAACCTGCTCACTGTACAGGCCTGCACAAGATTTCGCCAACAGCACACTGGCGAGAAGGCATTTATAGGCCTGCATGCATGTGAGCCGTGCATGTGACAGAGGTGAGCAACTTCAACGATCTTTTTCAGACATCCGCAAGGCCTTTCACAATGCATTTTATGGCACAGACCTGCACAGACTTTCTGACAGCCCAGTCGCAAGATGGTAGGCAGAGGCTTGCATGCATTTGAGCCGGCCATGTGACAGTGGAGATCTCACACCTCCTCTGCCTTGGACGCGGCCTCCTGCTGGGCATGGGCTGCAGCATCCCGCTGGCGCTGCACTTCCAGCTCCAGCTGCAGCTGCTGCGCCTGCACCTTGTCCTGCTCATCCCGGGCCAGGAGCTTCTGCAGGTGCTCGCTGGAGGCCGCCTGCGCAGCTTCCAGGCCGCGGTGCAGCTCCTCCCGCTCCTGCCCCCAGGCCTGCCTCTCCCTCTGGAAGCCCTCCGCCTGCGCCTCCGCGCGGCGCGCTGCGCTGCGAGACTCGTCTAGGCGCTCATGCAGCACGGCGACCTGCTTCTGCAGGTCCGCTGCTCGGTCCTCTGCAGCCTGCTGCAGCAGCTGCCGGCTGCTGAGCTCGGACTGCATGCTCGCCCGCTCCCTGTCCTTTGCAGCAACCCTCTCGTCTGCAGCTGCTTGGACAGAGGCCAGGGCAGAGCTGTGCTCCCGCTGAGCCTTCTCCAGCTCCAGCCGCATCTCAGACCCCTCCATCACCTGTGTGGGCCTGATGTGTCTCACAACCCATTCAAACCTGCGGACTCTTTGGCCATTGAATTACTCAAGCTCCAGCCTGGATCAGAGATTCCAATATCCATGTTGGCTTCTTTCACGCTACCCAAACAATGGAGGTATGAGCTGCTTACCAGACTCTCAATGGCTGACAGGTGGTCAGGATTGTCCCTCACAGCTGCACTATTCTCCTTTCCATGCTGCATAACACGGTCACACAGTCAGCTTCACACGCCCACAATCACCATCACCTTGCACTCAACACGCAGGGCAGAATGTCATATACAGGTGTCCTATGCTTCATCAGGCAGTTGGAGCTTGGACGGTTGTCAACCGCATGACTTTGATTGTACCATGACGCCACTGGTATGACAAATATGTGTCAGCACAGAGATTGTGATCACTTCACGCACCTGGCTCTCCAGCTCGGCCAGGCGCTCCCTGCAGGCTTCCAACTCGATCTTGAGGCGCGCAGCATTCAGCAGGGCGGTGCCCTTGTCGGTGCGCGTGAACTTGGACTCCGTGCGCGCTCGCTCCCGCTCTGCCTCCATACGCCCCAGCTCGGCCTTGGCCAGCAATTCCGCCTGCCTCTCGGCCTTGGCCTTGAAGAACTCCGCCTCCTGAGGATTCACCATCTGCTGTCAGGTATGCTTTCACTGCTGTGTGCAGCGATGCTCATATAATTTTGGCCATGGGGGCACTTGCCTCAGAGCAAGCAACTATCGTCGGGTCTTCATATGCGCCAGCTCAGCCTCACCCAGCAGCTCCACAAGCCTTTCAGCTTTGGCCTTGAAGAAGTCCCTTTTCTTCAAGTCCCAGCCCCCTTTGGCGCTCATTTGATTACAGTGCACAGCATGTACTACTTGCCGGTCACAACACTTTTCTGGTCTTGTGGAGGAGGTTGTAGTCACCTTCTTGCTCTTCTCAGAAGCAGTCCTCAAGGAGCGGTTGGTCCTTGTCAACTCCATCGAGCGCCTCTCCACACTCAGTGCCCATGCTTCCATCTGCGTCATGAGACAGGTAAGCACTGCTGGCCTTGCCTGGCAAAGAAGAACCTGCAACCTTTCTGAGAGCATAAAGGCGGCGCTAATGTGCAGGATTGGAGCACTGCAAGTACAGGGAATGCCAATGATGAGTCACTGTGGCGTACCCTGTGCATCTGCGCAAGCAGAGCCTGGTCGCTGCCTTTATTGACATGTGAGCTCTCCCTCAACTTCGGAATGCTGAGGAGCTCAACATGTTGCGGCTCCTCTGGAGTGTCCTGTGCATTCGGATGTCACATCTTAATATATGAATTCTTGACGTCTGTTCAGCTATGAACCAATGATATGCTCCACAACGCTTCTATATGCATAACCGAGCCTCTTACCATAGGAGTCGCAGCTGCTGTTGTTCGTGAGAGCGTCACATGCTTATTGTGGTAGGACCCTCCTCTCAGAGCTGCTACGTTTGCTGTAACTCAATTAAGCCGCCCGCACCTTCGTCCTGTATTACATTCCCTCGGGCTGAAGCTTTATAGGGACTGCTGGGCTTTGCCTGCTCTCGGTATGAACAGGCAGAGGGACGTGGCAATGAGTAAGCACTGAGTGGTCAGCTTCGCAGTGGGTCGATAAATTCATCTTGCTGCGACAGCTTAGCAGGCCCGGCAGACATATGCCTACGTAACCGCCCCTTATGCACCGGAGGACTCCTGCTCTTCAACCAATGTCACGTATCAGATGCCCATGCAATGCGCGTCAGGCGCACATCGACATGCATGTACAACCCTTCCACTGTCTGCAGCGCTTTGTTTGGTGAAAAGAAGGAAGCAAGACATAAGACTGCCCCAGCTCAGAACTTTGAGAGCCGAAGGGGCTGGCAGTAGGGGCACATGTCGGTCATGCGATGGGCAGGGGTCCTCACAGGCCAATAAGTGGAAAAAGGTCTCATCGCATCAGCTCTCACAGAATCGTAAGCAGCAGAGGAATAGACGAGAATCTGCTGCTAGAGCAGCCAAATCAGCAACGTTCAGCGAAGACCCTTGGCAGGAGGACTCGGGCAAGCATGATGTCCTGGAGTCAATGGAAGAGGTAGGTGGTGAATCTGATCAGACCCGCTTTTCCTATGATATGTTGCCATCGCTACAGACACAGCCATGAACGATGAGCGTGGCTGCAGGGCCCTCCATGGCAGAGGCTTGGCAGGGCCATTCGTTGGGTGTCCCGCCTGCCAGAGATCAGGGCCCTCTTCCGTTTTCTGCAGATCCTATCCAGCCTCACATTCGTCGTCCTGTACGTCTGGGGCACCTACTCAACCCCGAAGCCCCTCACTTGGCGCTTCAACCTAGACATTGCGCTGTGCGCGCTCTTTGCAACAGAGTGGCTGTGGCGTCTGGTGGTAAGACTTTTGCAGCCCTGCCCTGTCCACTGTGCAGCTGTGCTTGTCTCTCTGTCAACTTGCTGTTGCACTATGTTGTAAGCGTAAGGGCTTTGCCATGATTGGAGTGGGACTTCTAGCAACTGCCCAAGAGGACTGTGGCAGAATACTTTGAACGTTCCTGAAAAGTACCCAAACAGCAACATCAACGCACCCCGCAGGAAGCCGAGAGCAAGATAAGGACGCTGACAACAGTCTGGAATGTGCTGGACTTTATGGCTTTCTTCCCACCACTGCTGGAGACGGCGCTGCTGTACGGCGCCAAGCTCTCCTTCAGCCTGGGGCGCTTTGACCTGCGCTGGTTCAAGATCCTCAGGTATTGCCCTGCCCCATGCCAGGCTTTGGCTGGGGTCCTTGAGCCTAGGCTACATGCTTAGTGAGCGCCTTGTCCAGAGTCTTACCATGCTGCTGTGGGCTGTCATGCCTCAATGCGAGCGAATCACCAGGCCTGCTGGGATGTATAGGTCCCTAAGACTATATCCGAGCTCTTTTGAAGCAGTGGAGAAATATCAGGGTGTGCCAAGAGCTTAAGCTGGTCACGATCTTGCGATTAGGGACTCTGTGGTAACATGCAGGGCGCTGCGGGTGCTGAGGATCAGCCTGCTGGCAGGGGAGATGCGCAGCATGCACCTCAGCAGCAGCGGAGCGCTGCTGTCCGGGGCCGCTAGCATCCGCCTCTACCAGCTTGTTGCCTCCGTGCTGACGCTCCTCTTCACTACATCCGCAATTGTTCGTCTCAATCTGCTCCCTCTCACTTGTCCCTCAAGCCATGCGCTGTGCTTTATGACTGTAAAGCTCAAAACGGGGGGCTACATGGATGTGGTGGCAACATCCTGTTTTGCTTCCTCTCTCGAACAAGTCATTTCAAAAAAAAAAAAAAAAAAAAAAAATTTGCAGGTGCACTTGGTGGAGCGCATCCCCTTCTTTGACGCGCTCTACTTTGTGACCACAACCCTGACGACAGTGGGCTACGGAGACATAGTGGCCATCTCCCCTCTCGGGAAGGCTGCGGTGCTGGCCATGATCCTTGTGGGCGTGGTGCTCATCCCGGTGCAGACATCCCAGCTGTACTCACAGCTTACAGCGCGACGGCTCACCCTAGGTGCTCCTTTTGCCAGAACTGCTGCACTGGATCCTGATCATGATGTCTTTGACAGGTGTTTGGAGTTGCTTGCAGATGTAAGGGGAGGTGGTCACTCCTTCTGGAAGCCCCTCTCACATAGCAATCGTGATTCCAAAAGGTCGCATGTCTTTATCACAATTCGATGGTGTTCAAGTGAGCTGCAATATTTCCCTCTCCAGACACCGTTACTGGGCCATATATGATAACTGAAAGGGCTAACATTGCTGTGCAATGCAGGGAGCATGCCGGGGGCGAAGCAGAGCATGATCCTGGTGGGGACGCGGCTGACGGAGGTCCGCGGCTTCTCCGACTTCTTCTCCGAGTTCTTCACGGCGCTGCGCAAGACGCAGTTCCCGCCCAACATGCGCATGGTCGTCCTGTGCAATCGCCCCAACTACGAGCTGCGCGCCTTCCAGGTCCGCGGCCAGCTCCTCGCACCTGCCTGCACATTTCTCGCCACTCTCCGCTGGTTGCCAGTCCTGACATCCCGCACCACAGAGCAAATTGCAGGTCCAGATGCACTTGCATCTGCGGCTGCGACTGCAGCTGCAGCTGCATTTGCATCTGCATTTGCATCTGCATGTGTAACTGCAGGACCTTGCTTGCGATTGGCCTGCACACTGAGAGTTTTTTGTGCTTTCTATGGTTGTTGACAGTGCACTCAGGAAAGCAAAGCTGCAGACTGGCTGTGCAGGAGCTCAATGACCGGCGGCTGACGCTGGTGGAAGGCAGCGCACTGAGCGAGAGGGATCTGGTGCGCACGCGGGCTCACTCGGGCTCTGCCATCCTGCTGCTGGCAGACAGGTTCTCGCCCTCCTCGCACCAGGAGGACCTGGGCCTGCAGTTCCAGGTATGCGCCTCAAGCCTACTGTCATCTGTTCCCACCAGTGTCCTGTGTCTCTCCTTATGCAACAAGAGCTTGCCTCGTGATACCCTAAATCACATAGCTGAATGTCTTCTCTGCTCTGTGAGTCTGAGTCCCAGTCCCAAGTGTCCATCCTGGCTGCCTTGCTTCATGACTGTAGGAAGGCGAGATGCCAGCAGTCATGGAGATATTGGGCTATCAAAAGATAGGCAGGTCCAAGCGAAGAGGCTGCAGCAGCCAAATACGAGAGCAGGTCTTGATGACAGCTTGCGTGGTGTGCAGGTGTGGGCGGTGAAGAGCTACACCAAGAGCGTGCCGGTGTACGTGCAAGTGCTGCAGCGGGCTAGCCTGCGCATGATCGCGCCCTTCCTGGACCCGGAGCGCGACGTCCTCGTCAGCGTGGAGCAGATGCGCCACCGCCTGCTGGCGCTGTCCTGCCTCTGCCCCGGCGCCTCCACCCTCATAGGTACACCCCTGTCATGCATCCTGACTGCTGCGAGACATCTTCCAGGAATATTTTAAGCAGCCTCATGTAGGACAGGCCTTACCTGCCTTTGCCCTGGTGCCTTAGGTTCTATAGGTGCACACGCCTTTGCCTTCACAAGATAGCATGTGGCACCTGTAGTTCCGGCAGAGCCTGCCCCTCATCACCAGTTGCACATCCATACCCTGCTCCTTGATGCACCTCCATCCTTCCCCATTTGCTTAGGAGCTTGACAGTGCTGCTGAAGCACATGTATCTGCATATAAATACCATATGCTTGCTGTGCGACCACATCAAATGATGCCCCTCCGGCCATTGAGGCACCCTGCACTTTTGACATTTGAGTTTTGCTGGTTGTTTGCAGCCAACCTGCTGAGGAGGGCATCAGTGCTTCCTGAGGACAACCAGCCGCGCACTGCAGCAGGCCGCCGCTGGCTGCGCGCCTACATCAATGGCTGCGGCTTCAAGGTGTTCGACGCCACGCTGCCGCGCCATTTGGCCGGTGTCCCCTTCTGCAATGTTGTGGAGTGGCTCTACCGTACGTCTGGCTTTGTCCTCATAGGTACGCACCCTTCCATACTGCAGATGTGGACTACAGCTTGGTATTGAGAAAGACCACAGGAAGTGTGCATTGAGATGTGAGCAGCCGGCTGACATACATGACAAAGAGGGTCTATCACCAAGCAAGCAGCCGGCCGACATATGTCAAGGTTTGGGGTCTATGTAGTTTACTGTGCACGTGTTCTGGACAAGGGCTCTGCCTAGCATGAAAGATGCCATCGAGGGATTGTGAGAGGCTGGTGTATGTGCGCAGGCTTTGTGCAAGGGAGGAAGGTGGTGCTGAATCCCGGCCGGAGGAGGCTGAAGGGCGGGGAGGCCGCCGTGTGCGTGGCAACATCGCAGGTTGCTCTGGATGAGGCACTGACGCGCAGCTTCTCCCGATCGCTGCACCCGGCAAGCGGGACCCTCAGCCCTGACCTTGGCCGAGGCCCAGCAACGGTAAGCATGCGGCCAGGATTCCGGTCAGGACCCCACTGTTACACACTTTAGTTGTTTGGCTTCTCCTTCCTGCTGAGCGTGGCGTATGAAGCATGCACTCATCTGCTCAGCAGAAATGGCAGGCTCAAAGGGCTAAAGTGTGCAGCTCGTAGATCTTCCCTACGGCTTGCCTTTCAATTCCTGCCTTGCTGCTTACCTGCAGGAGTCACAGAATGTGGTGATAGAATGGCTTGAGAAAAGCAAGCTAACAGACTCCTGCATCCGAGATGGCTTACACAACCTGGGAAACAGACACAGATAGAATGTCTACGGGAGGCTGTACAGCCCTCGAGGCTCTGGCCAGAACAATAAAAGGCTGGCATTGTGTGCAGGGTTCTCGGGAAGGCACAGACGATGACGATGACTACTTCCACAGCGAGGCAGAGCTGCCCTGCATCCCAGAAGTTCCCGAAGGCCTGAAGTCTGAGTCAGACAGCATAGATCTGGACGAACTGCCATGCATCGTCCCGGAGGACCTCGTCCTCCAGAATGGTCCTGTGAGGGCGTCCAGCAGCGGCTTTGACGAGCCACAGCTGCCTGCCTCACAATCACACAGCAGCACTCCCAGGCGCCTGGCAGCTGCTGCAGCATCCATCTCTAGAAGTGCGCAGCTCACTCTTGTCAGATTGTATGCGAAAGACAAGAGACAAAAAGCCATTGAGGCCGAGCGCATACTTGGGAGGGACAGATTGCACATGTAGGGCAAGATCATGTGAGTGCAGATGCACATCTGATAAGATACTCATAACCTGCCGTTAGAAAAGCATTGGATGGCCCAGACTTGCCCCTGAGGCAAGCCAGTGATGCAAGATGGACTAGCGAAGCCACATGGTTGCAATCACTCTGAGGTACATGTGCTATGCAGTATGAGATCTACATTGAGAAAAGAAGCAATTTGCTGTGCAGTGGACGAGGCGGTGGATGGGCACAGGGATGCAGCTCTGGGCAGGGTGCCTCTGGCAAAGGCGGTGGACGCCATAGGGACGTCCATCCGAGCAGCGGCGGATCGGCGCAGGCAGTCGGGGGTAAACCCAGTGCTAGCATCTGAGTCATACGAGGAGGATGAGTATGAGGAGTCTGAAGACATGGAGGACGACGGGGCTGTCCTACCCTCTAGGTGAATTGCTCCTTCCTACCCCTGCCAGACGACGTGAAAGCATCACAAGGCATGCGCTGCATCTGATGATATGCTGCAGGGTTTCTTGCTGCCCCTGCCATCATGCAGCAAGGAACGTAGCGCGCACTTTATTTGAGCAGTGTAAGTCTTGCCATGCCCTCGTATCACCTTCATCATTCAGAGTCTATGGAGCTTGCGCTGCTTGCATACGCAGTGCAAGAGACTAATAGGAGGTGTTCGACTTGGAGCTGACACTGCATGCCCTGTGTGAAGCAGGGAAGAGGATCACAGAGAGAAGAGTTTAGATGACAAGCAGAAAGCAGCGGAGCATGAAAGGAATCATGGGGACGAGGGCTTTGTGGAGGACTACATCGACCATGATCACCATGACGAGGAGCGCGTCGAGATGAGTCACCCCGACAACCTGTCCACCAGTAGTCGGGATGAGGAATCGGAGGTGAGTCAGTGCTTCCTGATGATATGTTGAGGAGATAGCAGTTGTCACGGGACTCCCAAGGTCAATCATCCCTGGTGTCCTCTGACACCATATGCTACATGGCCAGTAGCTGCCCGCAAGTAAGCTGCCCTGCAGCACTGGTATTCACATCAAGCGGCACCCTGAGGCTGAGGAGCAACATGTCTTTCTGGCAGGCACTGGCGTACACCTTGCGGAGCATCACCAAACATGCAGTGTCTGAATCAGTTGAAAGTTATGCAGGAGGCTGGGCCTTTGGGAGACCTCAGCGGGCATGTGATCATCTGCGGAGCCGAGGGCTCCTTTGTCAACTTTGTGGAGCAGCTGCGGCGCTGCGATCCCATGCCCACTCCCATCGTTGTGCTCCATCCGCGGCGGCCCTCTGCCTCCTGGACGGCGCTCAAGGCCCTAGGCCCTGTCCACTATGTTGCAGGTACAGCTGAAGAACCCTTATTATACCCGACATTGCACAGGCTATAGGATTGAGTGTGCTGGGTGCCACAACAGGCTCCTCGCAAGCCTGTGTCAGGACGGATAGGTTCTGAGTGAGACTGTATCAGACATCTACTCATGACCATGAGACCGGACAGCTTGCAGTTATGTACAGTCTCTACAAAACTCAGCATTGTCCTCATGCGGGCATAACTGCTGTGCAGGCGAGCCCAGCAATGGCAGTAGCCTGAGGACAGCGCGAGCAACGCACGCGAGGGCCCTTGCATATCTTGCGCATTCCTCCCGCCCTAACAAGGTACAGTCTGCCCTGTAAGACACCTCATGAGCTTTTGCTGGCATGCACTGCTTTACACCCATCATCATGTCTGCATGGTGGAGTAATTAGCTGACAGTGCATGCCTTTGGAAGGTGTAAAGTGTGTTACAGCAACAATGCAGACGGTCACTTTTGCTGTACGGAGTAAGAAGATCCTATAACCAGCTATCGTGCCTTTCCAAGGCGATACTGCGCAGCTTTCCAGCAATATCAAACGCACTCTGTGGTGCAGGAGTATGAGGAGCACCACTTGAAGCAGGAGTCTCCCGACTGGAGCGTGGTCTCCCGCACAGCCGTGCTGGCGGACGCGGAAGGTTTGCTGACCTGCTACGGAGTGGGCGAGGACAGCACGGGGCAGCTCACGCATGCAGTCATCGAGCTCTGCTTCACCTCCTCTGTCCGCTTCCTGCAGCCCGGCCTCCTTCTACAGGTGAGCTGTCTTTCCACCAGCCCGCATTGCCTGCTTGCAATTGCTCTGCATATGGAGAGAATAGACCTCTTGGTGTGGTCCCACATGCGTGTGTCTCGGGTCGGCTTGCAGGCCTGCAGCAGAGGGCACGCAAGGCACAAAGCATGCAGCTATTCAGTAAACCCCATATTGCCCAGTGCAAATGCATATGGTGGCTCTACATCGTCTGGCACTTCTGACCGGGGAACAGCCTCCCCAGCACAGTCACACATGCACTTTTGCCTTCCTCAGGGCTTGGCTGCAGACCCTCCAAGGTTTTGAAGCGTACAGAGGTGCTGTGCAGGGCATGGGCGCGGGTGAGGCGGTGGATGTGATGAGCGGCAAGGAGCCGCGGAAATCGTGGCAGATGCGCAAGCGCCAGGAGCGGGCCGCCCTCAAGGAGGGCCTGGCTGAGTGGCAGGTGAGCTACATCCTACCCATGATGCACAAATCCTCAGCACGTTGCTGTAGGCGTGTTGCAACAGCGCCTGATGCAATTATGCTGTGATCATTTCGGCAGCACCGCAATGCGCGGATGATCCTCTGCCTTCAACAGCGACAGGTTGCAAGGTGAGTACTGAGCAGTGGCTGCAGTCCTGAACAGGCTGCCTATATCTGGACAGTGCTCTGAGGTCTGATCTATCCGGTCGCAGGCAAACCCCTACTATGTGGCTGGAAGGTGCACAGTGCCGGCCATCATTGACACCCTATCTGCGTCCTTCTTCAACAGGTGACACCCAGCGCCCCCCCCACAATTCCCTTCACCCCATGCGGATGCTGCTGAGGACATTCACTGTCCAGGCCGGAGAGGCCCTTAGGTGATCCTATGTTGCTGAGGCTGCATTGCCTGCAGGTCAATGCTGACAAGCCTCATGGCTGAGCTGGCAGGAGATGACGGGCGCCCCGGGGGCGCTCTTCTCCGCCAGGTGTCATAGCCCTCTCCAGGCCTCTTCTGACACTCTACTCTGAAAGCACTACATGATTCTGCAGTTTCCTGATGCCAGGAAGGAGTTCTGACGAGGTCAGCAGGGCACAGGAGGGCTGAGGAAGTTTCTGTGCTGGCACAGGTTGACATCAGTGAGGACCTAATTGGGCAGACGTACGGGGAGCTCTTCGCCCGCCTCACACTCACGCAGCACCTCATACCTCTGGGGCTGTACAGAAGGTGCGCCACCAGGAGATGCTATTGCATCTGCAGCCTGCACAGCTTAGCAGACTT